>JAYMFU010033497.1:0-24536 GCA_036784835.1 Phaeophila floridearum
AACGTTTGTTCGCACTCACATTATAACTTCTTTGGACTCAGGCTTTTTAATTTATCCCAAACTGTGGGACAGCAGTGAGCCTGGGCTGCCTTTTCCAACACTGTTAACAACAGCAGAATCAGTCATTGTCCACGCGATACTCATCGTGGCAATTACCACAGGATCCCCCCAGCGCGCGGAAGGCGCCCAGAGTTGCGCCCATCTCGCCGGTGGCGGCGGCATCAGCAAAGGCATTGGCATTGTCTACCAGAGCCTGGGCCTTGGCGGCGATATCACCCTGATTGTCCCAGATAATATCCAGTGCGGTGGTGTCGATATTATCGAATTCACTGGTGTCCTGGGCCAGCACTTCCGGAATCATGGTGGCCATGACTGCAATACGACGGCCATTTCGCTCTGCCACTTCTGCGTCGAAGGGCGCACCCTGGGCCATGCCGGCAATGGGTACGAGGTTGAAACGTAACATCTTGAACAGTGCCTTGCGGGTATCCACCGCCTGGGCAGCACGCTGTTCGGGTGTCATTTCATCCTGTGCCATCGCAGTGAACAACAGCCCGGAAGCGGCAACCGCCAGTGCACTCATTAGTACTACAATCTTCTTCATCGTTGTTTCTCCATAACTCCTAACAGGGGGAAAATCAGACCTCGCCTCGCCTCCAGGAGGCAAACCTCAGACAAAATACTGATCAGTCAGCTGCCGACTATAGTACAAATAAAATTTCAATGTCACCGACACGCCGGCTATTCCAGGCAAGCGGGGGCGAGTCAGACTGATTTCAGCTTCAGCTCGCCACTTCCTTCCACACAAACAAACGTGCTGCCAGCACGAAGCTGACCAATAGCCACACAGCAATCCCCGCCAGGCTCGGCATGATTTGCAGAAGGCCGGCACCCTCATTGGCAATATCCCGCAGGCCGGTGGACACAAAGCTGAGCGGTAGTATATAGGCGAGGGGCTGAACCAGCGCCGGCATGGACTCGATTGGGTAAAACACCCCGGAGAGAAAAATCTGCGGGAAGATAACAATATTGCCGATAGCACCGATGGCCTGCTGTGTCTTGGCGATGCTGCCAAGGCAGAAACCAATATTCAGAAAGATAAACGTCGCCAGTATGACGACGAAGAAAAAGGCCGCAAAGCTGCCAATGATACTGACGTCGAGAACAAACACCGCGAAGGCGATGAGCACTACCAGTTGAATCAGCACGATGGCAGTTCTGGCCACTACGATAGCGGCAATAAAATCCCGGGGTCTGATAGGCGTGACAAACAATCGTTTCAGGATACCCTTGCGGCGGTACTCGACAATATTGAATCCGCTGCCGGCAATGGCCAGTTGCATGATGGTGAAGGCCAATATTCCCGGTAGCAGAAAATCCAGATAACGCTGGGAACGGGCCTGCACATCTTCCAGACTGATGGAAAACATTGGCTCTATACCGCGGAAGCTGCGTTCGATAGCCAGCAGCTTTTGCTCCAGCAGGGGCATGATCATTCCCAACTGGCGCACCTGGGCGGCATCCACCAGTACTCTGATCTCGCCATTATCGGCATTGGCATCGAAGGTTTGCGGCAGTACCAGCACCATAGTCTGCTCACCGGCCACCAACTGTTCGCGCAACGACTCTTCTTCACCCTCGGTGACGGTGAACAGCGGATCCTGTAACAGTTCCCTGCTGAAATCACTGGCGACCGAACTGGCAGCATTGTTCACCAGTCCTATTTTGATGGGTTCCTGTTCCTGATCATTCACAAAGCCAAATACGGTCATGAAGATAACCGGGAAAAAAAGGCTCCAGAACAGCATTTGCTTGTCGCGCAGGAAAATTTTCAGAAAGGTCAGGGTAAGACGGCTTTGCAGTTTGCTGAACATGCCTCAATCCCTCAGGCCATGGCCCGTGAGGGCCAGGAAAACATCTTCAAGATTGCCATGCAGGGGGGCCGCCGGCGGTTCGGGCGCGTGGGTCTGGATCAGTTCTGCGGGTGTGCCCTGGGCGATGATCTTGCCGTGGTCCATGATGGCAATGCGCTGACAAAGCACTTCGGCCTCTTCCATATTATGAGTGGTGAGGACGATGGTCATTCCGGCCGCATTCAGCGCCCTTACCAGATCCCAGAGATTGCGCTTGGCCTGCGGGTCAAGGCCGGTGGTTGGCTCATCCAGAAACAGGACTTTGGGTTCGTTGACAAGGGCGCAGGCAATGGAAAAACGCTGTTTCTGGCCGCCGGACAGATTGTCCGGTTTGGCACTGGCCTTTTCCCGCAGATTGACCTTGTCCAGTAGCGCCAGGGCGTCAATATCCCGCTCATACAGAGCGCCGAACAAAGTCAGCAATTCCACCAGGGACAGATTGTCGAAATACTCATTGGCTTGCAGTTGTACGCCAATCAGTTTTTTGACAGCGAAGGGATTTTTCTGCACGTCGATTCCATCGATGCTGGCACTGCCACCATCGATGTCATTCAGCCCCTCGAGCATTTCCAGAGTGGTTGTCTTTCCTGCCCCATTTGGTCCGAGTATTCCAAAAATCTCACCGGCATCGATCTCCAGAGAAACCGAGTCCACCGCCAGAAAGCTGGCTTTTCTGTTGTCAGGGAGCGGATAACGTTTGCTGAGATTATCGAGTCGGATAATGGGCATGAAGTAATGCTCTGAATTCAGGCCCATATGTGTGGCCAGGCGTGGTCGTTATGATAAACGAATCACTCCTGAATAAAAGGGACGATTTTGGACAGGCCCGCCGCTAGTAGCGGTAATCGTAACGCTCGTAGCTCCGGCGGCGGGGTTTGAGTGGCGCCAGAAAGAAATAGAACACCCAGGCAAACCAGCTCAGACAAATCATTGCCAACAACCAGGCGATCTTCTCAAAACCGGTGGTTTCGTCCGAGGTGGCAATAATCCAGAACGGCAGCAGCCAGATGGCGAAAATGGCCACGGCCGCCACCAGACCGAAACCAAAGGTGATCAGCGGGACCAGGCAGAGCAGGCCCAGAATGACCAGAAACAGGGTGATCAGACTGCCTATCGTTTTCATGGGATTCTCCATTTTCAGCCCCTGGCTGATCGGCTCACTAAACAGTTACACAGGAACTATAACTGTTGCGAAAGCCGTGCCAGAATAATTAATGCTTTGAAAACAATGAGATAGCCATTCTAACTGAAGGGGACAAGGTCAATTTTCACCAATTTTGGCGAAATTCACCATCAAGCCCCGCCAGGCTATTTGACCTCTCACCAGTTTGGTGAGATGCTGAATCAGGCCAGTTTTCCGGGCTTCCAGCCAGTAACAACAACAGGAGCCGTCCCGATGAATACCAAACCGATCTTGTCAGCCCTGGGCTTGCTAGTGTTCTCGGCCTGTCAGTTCCACAGCCCCGCCACCTACAGACAGTTCACAGCGACAGAGGCCAGTTCCTTCCTGAGTGACCGCTGCCAGGAAGACTACTTCTCGGCCTCGGCCAGTCATCGCTCCCGTGCCAGCGCCGCTAAAACCTGCGATGTGCAGGGCAGGCTTGCTGAGCGAGTCCGGCGCAGCCAGGGCCGGGACGAAGATCTGCCTTTTGATCGAAACGACCCCCGTTAATCAGGCAGCAGACTTGGTATGTCCGCAAACAAGGTCGACCTTAAAATCCTGCACCAAGACAAGAGCATTCAATCGGCATTCAATGGCGTGTTTGAGGCCGTCGATCTGACCGACTATTTCCGGCGTATCATGGAGGAAGTGCCAGCCGGTGCAGGCTACCGGGAAGAGGTGGATTTTCGTCCGGTCAGCAATTTCAGTATCAGCTATAACGATTTCGCCGGTTTCTCCAGCCAGGCCGCACAGATGTATCAATCCGGCCGGGTCAGCAAGACCCGCTTCCATGTTGCCAACGAACTGCAGTACGGCATGGCCAGGCTGTTTTCTTCTTCCACTGGTGTAGACGAAGTTCATTTTGAGATAATTCGCGACTGAGCCGCAAAGGCCCGGACGCTGTCTCTCCCGGAAAGCCTCGCCATCCATTCCCGAAGCCCCAGCCAACCGGCTTGTCATCGATAGCGCTTTGCCTGCACCATGGGCCTTCTCTGTTAAACCTCAGACCTTGGAGGAGCTGCCTATGTCCGAGCAGAGTTTGCACATGCGCCTTGCGAAAAATCAGGATTGCCAGCCATTACAGGCAATACGCGCGGCAGCGTTCGCGCCGGTATTTGCTTCCTTTCGCCAAATCCTCGGTGACGTCATTTATGAAGCCGCCCAGGCCCATGAAGATGCCGATCAGGAAAAACTGTTGAATGATCTGTTCAATGAGGACTCTGACTGGCAGCTCTGGGTTGCCGAAAAAGAACATGAGATCCTGGGCTTCGTGTCTTTTCGCCTCGACCAGCTTCATGGCAGCGGTGAAATCGGTTTGAATGCCGTGTCCCCGGAGCACTCGGGCGCAGGACTTGGTACCGCCATGTATGACTTTGTGCTGGAGCAGATGCGCACTGCCGGTATGCGCGTCGCTACGGTTGCCACCGGGGCTGACCCGAGCCACATTGCGGCCCGCCGCGCCTATGAAAAGGCCGGATTCAATGTCAGCATCCCTTCGGTCTGGTTGTGTCGTACGCTGTAGCTAACAGTTCAAGCGATAAAGGAGAGCAATAGATGCGCCGCGTCTCAGGCATCATGCTGCTTGTGCTCAGCACAGTTTTTGCAGCCGCCATGGTCATGCGTGCCATCGGTCGGTTCCTTATCTTTCTGGTGGTGGATCGCCCTGAAGTGGGGGCCGGGTTTTTACTGTGGACCTTTGTCAGCACCGCTATCGCCCTGTATCTGGCCTGGCAGCTTGGTAGTAAGGGTGCTGATCTGCTGGCATCAACTGACAGGAAATCGGTTGAAGATCGTCGTGCAGAAGTGGAGAAAAAAGCACAGGAATAAAAGCTCTTGGACTCTATACAGAGCCAGCAGGCATTGCAGCCGGTCCCGTCAGCAATTACTTAGTCAGTCACCGCTTGGGTTCAGAAAAAGAAAAGGGAAGGCACGGCCTTCCCTTCTCACTGTCGGAATTACCAATCAGATCTGGTGAATTACTTTACTCTTGGCTTTGCTGTGCATCGTCTTCCGATTCGTCTTCCTCATCTTCGCTTGAATCAGAAAAACCATCCCCATCAAGGTCATCGTCCACCTCGCCGTCACCGTCGGCATCGAAGTCCAGTTGGGAGTCCGAGATAGTCAGACCAACCACATCAATCAGACCGAGCAAACCTTTATACCAGTCGTTGATGTTTAGTGGATCTCCGCCGGGATTAGTGAGAACCAAGCCCAACTGATAGGTACCAGCAGGCAGAACACTCACATCGACTTCTTCCAGGGTGAACAGATTAACGGCGGTTTCACTGGCTTCATCACTGACAGGGAGAACCACGGCATCGCTGAGGGAATCATCGGTCCCCGGTTCATCGGTATCACTAGTGCTGTCATCGGAATTGCTGTCGTCAGAATTACTGTCGTCTGAGCTGCTGTCATCGGCACTGTTGTCGTCAGAGCTGCTGTCGTCAGAACTACTGTCATCGGAAACCCCGTCATCAGAGTTGTCGTCGGTCGAATCCTCATCGTCAACCAGGGGTGCAAAGATAACGACATAGGCATCGGCTTCGCCTTCACTGATGAGTTCGGCACCACGGGGAAAGCGGAGACTGATCTCCAGCGGATCACCGCTATAGGCAATGCCTTTGCCAGTAACAATCATCCCCATGATTCCGTCGGATGCATTGCCTACACCGATGTTCTTGTTTCGTCCATTGCCATTGCCATTGCCATTGCCATTGCCATTGCCCTGGCTATTGCCCTGTGCCAGTGTCAGTGAAGAACTGATGATCAGTATCAGGGCACTCAGGAATAATAAAGACTTGCGTAAATATTGCATCGGGGCATTTCTCCTGTTCATTCATTATCGGGCTGCGCTCAATGGCGAGACTCGTCAAGCTGCTGGCAAGGGCTCAGCAGTTGTAGCCAATGGCCCCAAACTAAACAGTCCAACAGGAATTTAAAGGCTTGTATTACACAGAATTTGAAGCCCTTCACAAAAGCGGATGCTGATTCTGCGCTGTCACAGCAGCGGATCATTATTGACATTCTTCAGGGTAGGGTCTTGAATGTAGAAGTGCTGATCCTGTGAGCACCAAACCACGCCAGCCCTACCGGGTGCCAGTCAGAATTGACGGGGGCAGACCATGAACCTGAATAAATCCAGTAGTAGTCTGATCTTGTTTGTCGCAATGCAGACCCTGGTGATGCATTGCAGTCTGGCCGCACAGTCAGACAACGGTAGTACTGAAACCAGCCTGGAGCTGGCACTCTCTGCGCATCAGCAACAGTTAGAAGCCCTGGAAGCATTTGACCCTGAAAGTGTAAGCCTGCATCTTGAAATTGCCGGGCTGCAACAGCGTCACGGGCAGTTGGAAGATGCTGCCCAGTCTCTGGACCTTGCCCTGCAGACAGCGAGAATCAATGATGGCCTTTATGCGACTTCTCAGCTGAGTATCATTGAGCGTTTGATTGACAACGCCAGTCTTGCCGGAGATTGGCGGTCGCTGGATGCCCATTTTTATCTGGCGATGGATATCGCTGAACATTCGCTGTCAATCGACGACCCGCAATACCAGCAACTGGTCAGGAAATTTGCCAGTTGGAAGATGCAGGCCCAGCGCAATAACCTCGATATCAATGATGAGCCCCTGTCAGCCCAGGATGCTGTCATCTATCTGCAGGCTTTGCTGGATAATCTTGACGAAGCCAATCCCGATTACTTGGCCCGCCGGATTCAAATGACCAGAGAAATAGCCATGGCCCGATACTACGCGGCCATGGCTATCTCTGAAGTGCCCGTGGATGAATTCGAATCCATCGGGCCGGAAACAGTTACTGGTCAGAACTGTTTTACCATCACCGAGGATACCGGCAGTGGACCAAAACCGGTGCGGGTCTGTGAAAGCAAACAAATGCCCAACCCGCTATTTTTCGAGAGTCGGCAAAAGGCCAAGTTTGAAGCCCTGGAAGCCCATATAAGCTGGATACGCAGCAGCTACCTGGAATTGATTGAACAGTTACAGGCTAATCCTGACAGTGATCCGGTCCAACTGGCACAGCTGATGCTAAGTCTTGGAGATATGAATTTCTTGCTGAATGATTCCCTGCGTGCCCAAACCCAGTACGCCAATGCCTTTGAGGTGCTCACCAGCAATGACGTGGCTCCGGAAGTGCAAATGCAACTGATGGGGCAGCCGCGGGAAATTTCACGCACGGCGCTGGCAGACATGGGCCTGCCTCTGATTGAGGTTCATGAGCAGCCCAGCGGCATCGTCTCATTTGATGTGACTGCCGAGGGCACGATTCGCAATCTGGGTATCACCGGCAGTGGCACCGATCTGGAAGAAGCCAACCAGCAATTGATTACCACCATTTTGAGACATTCGGTCTACCGGCCCAAGCTGGTGGCAGGGCAGGCAGTTCAGGCGCGGCTGGAACTACCGGCCGCGCAACTGTAAAGCTGCGCACTACAGGCCCTGGGGTTGATAGCCCGGTCCGTGCAAGACCCGGCCCGGGCGTGCCCCGGTATGTTGGCCATTGCGTACCACAATCTCGCCATTGACCAGTACTGTGTCCATGCCGGTGGCATACTGGTGTGGGTTCTCGAAGGTGGCCCGGTCAATAATCGACTCCGCATCAAATATGGCAATATCGGCGTAAAAGCCCTCCAGCAGAAAGCCACGATCGCGTATACCCAGTCTGACAGCGGTCTGGCTACTCATTTTCTTCACCGCCTCTTCCAGACTCAACAGGCCGCGCTCCCTGGAGAAATGACCCAGCACCCGGGCAAAGCTGCCATACTGCCTTGGATGTGGCGCACCCTCGCCAAAAATACCGATCGGTCCATCGGAGCCGATGGCTGTGGCCGGGTGGCGCATGATGCGATCTACGTCCTCCGGGCCGATAGCGTGGTAAACAGCGGTGGCACCACCACCGCGGACAATATCGAAGACCACCTCGGCAGCATTTTCCGGGCTTGGTTCCATGCCAGCCTCTATGGTCAATTCCGCCAGATTCTTGCCGGCCATCTCCGGGTCCCAGCTGTTACGGGAGATAAACACATTCCTGGGATCACCACCGCCGCGGTCATAGAGGATTTTTTCCACCACTTCATTCTTGATGGTCTGGCGGGTCTCCGGGCTATTGATGCGCGCCAATAGTTGTTCCCGACCTCCTTCCTGGGCCCATTGCGGAATCAGGGCGGTGATGCCGGTTTGTGAGGCGGTATAGGGATACTGATCGATAGTGATATCAATACCCCGGGCCCGTGCTTCATCCACCATGCGCAGGCTGTCTATGGACGCACCGAAGTTCTCTACACCGACCACCTTGTGATGGGTCACCTGCACTGGAATATTGGCCTGTTCACCAATCTGGATCGTTTCAGCAATGGAATCCAGCAGTTGATAGGTCTCTTCGCGCAGATGAGAAATATAGATACCGCCATAGTTGGCAGCGACCTTTGACAGTTCAATAACTTCTTCAGTGGAAGTGAAACTGCCGGGCACATAGAACAGCCCCGTGGAAATACCCAGGGCACCTTCTTCCATGGCAGTGGCCACCATGTCCTTCATCTGCTGCAACTCAGTGGCACTGGGTTCGCGGTCTTCTTCACCGATCACCAGGGAGCGAATAGTGCCCTGGCCGACGAAGACACTCCAGTTGGGGCTGATGCCCAATGCTTCGATCTCGGCATAATGGTCGGCAATTGGCCAGGGGGAGCTGCCATCATTGCCTTCGGTCAGGGTGGTTACTCCCTGCAGCAAGGCACTCTCGGCATTGGGCACATCAAAGATGCCGCGCAAGGCGTGGGTATGGGGGTCAATAAATCCGGGTGATACCACCAGGCCGCTGGCATCAATAATGGTCTCTGCACTGGCATCGGACAAATCACCAATGCGTGCGATGCGGTCGTCAATGATGCCGACATCGGCCTGGTACCAGGGGTTGCCGCTGCCATCGACAATGCGACCATTGCTGATAAGCACATCGAAGCGATCCTGTGCAGTGGCTGAAGAAAACAAAAGAACACTGCAAAGCAGAATACTGAAGCGGCGCATAAAAAGAGCTCCTTGCGGGGTTACCAGATGCGAATACGTTGTTCCGGCGGCAGATACAGATCGTCTTCCGGCGTGACATCAAAGGCTTCATACCATTCATCGAAATTGCGCACTACACCGTTAACGCGAAACTCGGAGGGCGAATGCGGATCAGTGGTGAGTCGCTGGATCAGTGCATCCTCCCGGTACTTGCGCTGCCATACCTGGGCCCAGGCCAGGAAGAAACGCTGGTCGCCAGTCAGCCCGTCAATCACTGGTGCTTCTTCACCGTTCAGTGACATCTTGTAAGCCCGGTAGGCCAGGCTCAGTCCGCCTACATCACCAATGTTCTCGCCGAGGGTGAACTGGCCGTCGACAAAATAGCCTGGTACCGGTTCAAACTGGCTGTATTGTTCGGCCAGAGCGTTGGCCTGGGCTTCAAAATTGGCCCGGTCTTCATCGGTCCACCAGTTACGCTGGATACCGGCCCAATCAGACTTGGAACCCTGATCATCGAAGCCGTGACCCATTTCATGGCCGATTACCGCGCCAATGCCACCATAGTTCACTGCCATGTCGGCATTGGGATCAAAGAAGGGCGGCTGCAGGATACCGGCAGGAAATACAATCTCGTTAAAAGAAGAGTTGTAATAGGCGTTCACGGTCTGCGGCGTCATGCCCCATTCTTCCCGATCGGTTTGCTGGCCGATGCGGCTGATCTGATCCTGGTAATTGAACTCGCGAATATTCTGGGCATTGGCAAACAGGTCATCGCGGCTGATTTCGATACCGGACAGATCTTTCCAGACATCGGGATAGGCAATCTTGGGCCGAAATGACTGCAGCTTGCGATTGGCTTCAAGTTTGGTTTCTTCGCCCATCCAGTCAATCTCTTCTATGCTCTGGGCCAGGGCGCTACGCAGGTTCTCCACCAGTTCTTCCATCTGTTGCTTGGCGGATTCGGGAAAATGCCGTTGCACGTAGATCTGGCCCACCGCTTCGCCAAGGCTGTTCAGGGAGCCCACCCGCAGTACACCTCGCTCCCAGCGCTCCCGTTGCTGAGGCACGCCATTGAGCACAGTGGAATAGAAATGAAAGGCTTCTTGATCAATCTCTTCTGACAGGACATTGGCACTGTCGACGATCAGGCGATAACTCATCAGTGCCGTCCAGCTATCCAGCGCTTCGCTGGCTACCAGTTCAATAATGGGTGACATGGCACTGGGATAGTAGACGTTCAGATCTTCAATCCCGGTGATACCGGCGGCATCGAAATAGGCATCCCAATCCAGACCCGGGTACTCGGCCTTGAAGTCAGCATAGCTCATTGGGTTATAGGTGAGATCACGATTGCGGCGCTGGGCTCTGGGCCAGGTGTGCTCGGCGATCTGTGTCTCCAGAGCCAGGATGGCCTCGGCCCTGGCCTGACTATCCGGAATTTCTGCAAAGTCCAGTACCCGCTGGATATGGGCAAGGTATTCCTGCCGTACTTCAATAAATTCTTCAGTATCCTGCAGGTAGTAATCACGATCGGGCAGCCCAAGGCCACCTACTGAAAGATTGAGCTGGTAGCGATCGGGATTGCTGCGATCGGCACCGACGAAGAAGCCGAATGGACTGAAGGTGTTGTCGATCTGGGCCCGACCAAAGCCATGAACCAATTCGGCCTGACTGTTGATATCATCGATGGCTGCCAGGCCCGGCATCAGAGGGCCGATTCCCTTGTTATTCAGGGCCTCGGTATCCATATAGCTGAGAAAATAATCGGCAACCTTTTGTTCTACAGTGCCCGTCGCCGGCTCCATGTCGCTGAGATCATCAATGATGCTGCGCACCCGCTCGTCCGAGCGGTCGCTGAGCACGGTGAATGAACCGTAGTTGCTGCGATCAGCAGGCAGCTCAAACTCATCGAGCCATTTACCATTGGCATAGCGGAAAAAATCGTCGCCAGGTCGCACGGACGGATCCTGGTGGCTCAGATCAATACCAAAACTGCCGAGCTCCGGGGCTGCAGACTCAGCGGCAACGGTAGCGGCCTGGGTTTCCGTTGCAGTCGGGACTGCTGCCGTGCTTTGCGGGCTGGAGTTACTGCTTTCTTCGCTGCTGCAGGCAACGATCAACGCAGTCAGGGGAATCAGGGTAAATTTGTTCAGGGCAGACATGGATGATCCTCGGTTTATCTGGTTCAGGTTTCCATCGTAGGGAAACTGGCGCTCAAATCTGTGCATGACTTCTGGTCCGGCACAGTCAGATTGTTTCTGCAACGCGGTTGGACTGAATTGCAGGCGCTTGAGTATAGCGCAGCTACTGTCGTTCGAGGCAGGCTCTTTTATCCAGAATTTGTCCCATTTGCTTGCCGATGTCCCGGTTTGCTGTTTTGAGCGACGGACATGACTGGTTTAAGCGCGAGTCTTGAGGGTACACTCAGTGCAGGCAAGCCGGCAGACAGGCAAAAAACAGTCATTACAGCGGGGGAACCAGGATATGACACTAACCTATAAAGCCGGGCAACAGGGGATCTCACTCCTTGTTCCTGCTGTAGCTGCAGTGATACTGCTCGTCTCTGCAGCGCTCAGTGCCCAGGAAACCCTGACACCCAATGGTGTCAGTGATGAGCGGGCGGGGGCTTACGCTTTTACCAATGCCAATATCTACCGGCCCGATGGCAGTATCCGGCAAGGAACCCTGTTGATCAGGGACGGTCGCATCGTTGAATTGAGTGATGACGACAACGTCCCGCCGGGATACTACCCGGTGGATCTGGATGGGCGTTATATCTATCCGGGATTGATCGATCTGGATTCTGAATACGGCATTCCGGAACTGGAAACCAGCGATGACAATGGGGCGGCGGAAAACCTGTATCCCAGTGCCCAGGCCTTTAATGTCAATGATGCGATCAGGGCAAACTTCCGCGCCGCTGCCGCCTTCAGTCCCGATATCGAGGCCCGAGATGCTTATCGTGAGCTGGGATTTTCCTCGCTGCTCAGCCTGCGCAAGGACGGCATTGCGCGCGGTACTTCGGCTCTGATCACCCTGGGTGACCAGAATGCCAATGAAGCCATTATCCTGGCCGACGCTGCGGCCCATTACTCACTGGACAAAGGTTCCTCAGTGCAATCGGTACCGGTGTCGCGGATGGGGTCGGTGGCCCTGTTGCGACAGACTTATCTCGATGCCCAGTGGTATACCGCCCAGCAACCCAGGCCCTTTACCGATCTTGGTCTGGAAGCCTTTGCCGAATCTCAGTCCCTGCCCCAGATTTTTGAAGTGGAGAACTGGCAGATGGCACTGACCGCTGATCGGGTAGGTGATGAGTTTTCAGTGCAATACCTGTTGAGGACCAATGGCGACAGTTACCGTCACGCCGATCTGATCCAGGCGACCGGTGCCAGTCTTATTGTGCCGCTGAATTTTCCCGAGGCACCGGATGTCAGTGATCCCATCCTGGCCGATGAGGTCTCATTCGAAGAACTCAAACACTGGGAACTGGCACCCTTTAATCCGCGCATCCTGGCTGAACAGGGCATTCGCTTTGCGCTGACCAGCAATGGTGCCGGCGAAGAATTCTGGCCACGGCTACGCACTGCAGTAGCCAATGGCTTGCCGGAGACAGTGGCCATTGATGCCCTGACCCGGATTCCGGCTGAAATGCTCGGTGTTTCTGATCGGCTCGGACAACTGCAGCCCGGCGCCATGGCCAATTTTCTTATCGCTTCGGCGCCCCTGCTGGATGAAGAGGCCAGGATTCTGGAGAACTGGATTGCCGGCCAGCGTTATGAAGTAAACGCCGACTTTGATGAGCGCGCAGGCGACTATGAGTTACAACTACAGGCACAACAGTTCGATGTGACGCTGACAATTGAGGGTGATGAGGTCGCCGTTGACGTCAGCCAGGGAGATGATTCCCGATCGGCTTCAGCACAGTTGTCCGATGATTTTATCACCCTGAATTTTGTCTATGATGAAGCGGGTAATATGGTTCGCCTCACCGGTTGGCCGGTTGAGGACGGCTGGCAGGGCAATGGACGCGCACCGGATGGGGAGCTGCTGAGCTGGCAATTGCGGCGCAGCGGCAATACCGAAGTAGTCCAGGGCAGCAATGAAGACAGTGCAGTGGCTGAGCTGCCATCGCCGGTACTTTACCCCTTCAGTGCCTACGGTCGAACTTCGCTGCCGGAGCCTGAAGATTTTCTGATTCGCAATGCCCTGGTGTGGACCAATGAAGACATTGGCAATGTAGTCACCGATGTGCTGGTCAGGGATGGGCGAATAAGCGAAGTTGGCAATGATCTGTCAGCCAATGGCGTGCGCGTGATCGACGGCACTGGCAAGCATCTGACACCGGGGATTATCGACGAGCATTCTCATATTGCACTTTTCAACATCAACGAGATTGCCACCAACTCCAGTATGGTGCGCATGAAGGATGTGGTGAACTCCGAAAACATCAATATCTACCGTAACCTGGCCGGAGGTGTCGTCGCTGCACAGCTCTTGCACGGATCAGCCAATCCCATCGGTGGCCAGTCAGCCATAATCAAAATGCGCTGGGGCGCGCCACCACGGGACTTGCTGATTGAGGATGCGCCCGAGTTCATCAAGTTTGCCCTGGGGGAAAACGTCAAGCGCAGCAGTAATCCGGCTTCAGTTCGCTATCCGCAAACCCGCATGGGTGTGGAGCAGGTCTTTGTCAATGCGTTCTCCCAGGCCCGGGAGTATCAGCGCCGCTGGGATGAATACAACAATCTGTCGCGCAGTCAGCAACGCAACACTACGCCACCGCGGCGGGATCTGGTGGACGAGACCATGCTGGAGATTCTGAATGGCGAACGCTATGTCACCTCCCATTCCTATGTGCAATCAGAGATCAATATGCTGATGCATGTCGCGGACAGTTTTGATTTCAACATCAATACATTCACCCATATCCTCGAAGGTTATAAGGTGGCCGACAAGATGGCAGCCCATGGTGCCGGAGGTTCCACTTTCTCGGACTGGTGGGCCTATAAATGGGAGGTGCGCTACGCCATTCCCTATAACGCAGCACTGATGCAGCAGGCAGGCGTTACGGTTGCCATCAATTCCGATGATGCAGAAATGTCCAGGCGGCTGAATCAGGAGGCGGCCAAGATCGTCAAATATGGCGATGTCAGTGAGATCGACGCCTTGAAGATGGTCACTCTGAACCCGGCCAAACTGCTGCATCTGGATCATCGCATGGGCAGCATTGCCGAGGGCAAGGATGCCGACCTGGTGCTATGGTCGGATCATCCCCTGTCGATCTATGCACTTGCCGAGACTACCTGGATTGAAGGAGTGCCCTATTTTGACCGGCAGGAAGACGCGGCACTTCGTCAGGCCATCGCCGACGAGCGGGCCAGAATCATCGCCAGCATAACCCGCGACAAAAGCAGTGCCCCAGCCTCTGACAATAATGACGGTGAACAGGAGTAGAACCATGCAGACTATGATTCGACAGACAATCCTCGCACTCCTGGTATTTCTCCTGCCTGTGGCCCAGGCCATTGTCCCCACACCGGCCGCCGATCAGAGTGAGCCCATTGCCATAGTCGGCGCGGTGATTCATACCGGTAATGGCGATGTTATTGGTGATGGAGTGATTACATTTGATGAAGGCATCATCACCGCCGTGGGTTCGACTTCGGACGGCATCGATACCCGGGATCATTTGCTGATCGACATACAGGGTCGCCATGTCTATCCGGGTTTTGTGCTGCCCAATACTTCCCTGGGCCTTTTGGAAATCAACAGCGTCCGGGCCACCAATGATGTCGTGGAAGAAGGGGATATCAATGCCAGTGTGCGGGCAGCAATTGCCTATAACACCGACTCTGAAATCATTCCCACCAATCGTTTCAACGGCATTCTTACTGCCCAGGTTACACCCCGTGGCGGTCTGATCTCGGGCTCCTCGACAGTCATGAAACTGGATGGCTGGAACTGGGAAGATGCCATGCTGGCAGCCGATGTGGGCCAGCATTTGTTCTGGCCGAGCTACCGCCTCCGGCGATACAACTCCTCCCTGGGTCAGTTTGAAACCGTCGACAATGAAAACTATGAGGGCCAGACACAGCTTTTGCACAGCCTGTTTCAGGATGCCCTGAGCTATCAGGGCAGCCCTTTGAACCTGAACCTGCAAGCCTTGCAGCCGGTGCTCAATGGCAGTGCCAAGCTTTTTATTCATGCCGACGGTGCCCGCGAAATACTCTCTGCAGTGCGTTTTGCCCGGAGCTATGGCATCGAAGATATTGTGCTGGTGGGGGCCCGAGACGCCCTGCAAGTACTGGATTTTCTGCTGGCCGAATCCATACCCGTGATCTACGAGCGAGTGCATGAACTGCCGAACCAGACCTGGTATGACGTGGATGCACCATTTAAAACACCATTCCTGTTGCATGAGGCAGGTATCAAGGTGGGCATTGGTGGCGGCAGCACGTCCATTGATACCCAGCGCAATCTGCCTTTCTTCGCGGGCACTGCGGCGGCCTACGGCCTGGACCGGGAAACGGCGCTGGCGCTGATTACCAGACATAACGCCGAGATACTGGGTGTCGATGAGCGGGTGGGTTCACTGGAAACTGGCAAGGATGCCACGCTGTTTATCTCTGAAGGAGATGCTCTGGACATGCGCAGCAGCAAGGTCATCGGCGCCTATATCGAGGGGCGAGACATCGATCTGTTTGGCACACAGCAACAATTGTATGAGCGTTTCCGGGAGAAATACGAAAACCGGCTCGAATAGCTGGTCGGTGCCGACAATTGCTATTGCAGCACCCGGCGTAATTGTTCGCGATGAAAGGCAGATGTTTCCGCGATGTCTTTGACATAACGGCAAACGCGGCGGGGAATATTGCTGCGCACAGATCGTTCCATGCGGCAGACAATATGTTCCTCCGGCGGGACACTGGCGTTGTACTGTTCCACCTCTGCATCGCTGGGTAGCTGCCGCAGCGGTTCATTGCTGATGCTGGCGCAGGCGCCCAGTGTCATCACCACAAGCCAGAGCATGGCTGCTTTCATTAACACTGTCATGGCTGCTCCTCCTGATTGGCACTGTCGGCCAACTGCAGTGAGCTTGATTGCAGAGGATAAAACCCTGACAGACTGAGTCGCACTGTCAGGTCCTGCCGGATTCGTGCGGTCCCCGGCAAGGGAGGCCGCAAAGTCAGTAGCTGCGCCTGACGCCGCATTTCTTCCATCACTGCTGGGGATTCCGGCTCGACAGATTCGATACGCAGATTGTCGATGCTGCCGTCGCTGTACAGGTCCAGAGTCAGCTCAGCCTGGGAGTGCATGGCTGAGTTGGGGCCCCGCAAAGCGGTTTGCTGCTCAAGGCCGGGGTAGAGCGGTGACCAGGCATGGAACTCGAGTACGGCCCCGGAGCTGGGCAGTTCGGTAAGCAATTGCCTGGCTGGAATCAAAGCGGGCTGATTGGCAAAGGCCTCAAGTCGCTGCGGATCCACGTCGGCTTGCTGCAACATGGCCAGGGCTTGCTCATACAACTGCCGGGCTTCGGTTCTGCGACCAAAGAGTTGTTGCCAGTCGGCCTGTTGCAAGCGCACCAGACCCTGTTGCAGAGGCTGATCCGGGAACAGGGCTTCAATGCGTTCAAGCAGCTCCTCACCGATCCCGAAACTCATCTCCAGGGTCTCGTTATTACTGAGACGAAAACCATTAACCAGGGCATCAGCGTCGGAGTGAAAACTGAAACTGGTGAGGCCGCGCCGACGAACCAGCGCCGATTGCTGATAATGATTGAGAACCACCCGGTACAGCCACGGCGCCAGAATCATGTCATGGCGACCCAGGCGTTGCTCAATGGCAGTAATGGTGCGCCAGTTCAGATTTCTGGACGCAACCAGATAGCGTACAGCCTGGGGGTTGGCGGGATCGGCGGATGCCCTCAGTAACAGGTCAGCCAGTGTCTGGCTGCCGCGCAGATAGGCGGGGAAATCCACTGCCTGGTTGGCCTGATTCACCCACTGGAAATAGGCGATCTGATCATCGGCACTGTCCCAGCGCCCTTGCTGAAACAGGGATTCGATCAGCAAGGCAAGGGGTTCGATCTGGCGATGATCACGTAAACCGTGGTTAACACGGATTACCTGCAAGGCTTCCAGCAGCGTCTGTTGGGCTTCACTGGCTTGAGCGGATTCCAGCAGGGCGGTGGCGGATTCCAGCAAGTGCCCGGCACGGATATCCGCATAGGCATTGGGCCAGGTGCCGGCATTAGCTGCATCTGGAAAGGCCGCAGGCTGGGCGGAGAGCAAGCCGGTAAAGAGGATGCAGGGCAACAGACCGGCGAGACAGCAAGAACGTTGAGTCCACATGAGTCATCAGGTCTTGAGACTGGAAGCTTCCAGCATACAAATATTCAGCTTGGGGGGCAATCAAACCCGGTCATGGCCGGTCAGTTGCATCGGAGTCTGGTCAGTCCGGGCTCGCATTCGTTAACATCGCCCCGGCGCAATTCATTATCAGGAGCAGAGTGCTGTCATGGCTGAGCAGGCAAGTATTGATCTTTATACCTGGAGTACCCCGAACGGACGCAAGGTGTCCATCATGCTGGAAGAGTTGGAGCTGCCCTACCGGGTGATTCCCATTGATATCATTGAGGGGGATCAGTTCCAGGAAGAGTTTCTGCGCATAAGCCCCAACAACAAGATACCTGCGATCGTCGATCATGACACCGGTACCAGACTAATGGAGTCAGGTGCAATTCTTATGTACCTGGCAATGAAAACCGGCAAGCTGATGGCCCCCGGCGGTGAGGCTTACTGGCAGCAACTGCAATGGCTGATGTGGCAAATGGGCGGCCTGGGGCCCATGGCAGGCCAGGCCCACCACTTTCTCAAATTCAACCCCGGTACGTCGGACTATGCTGCCAAGCGTTATGGCGAGGAAACCAGACGGCTCTATGGCGTGTTGGAGAAGCAACTGGAAGGGCGTGACTATATTGCCGGCGACTATTCCGTTGCGGACATCAGTAGCTGGCCATGGATTTCCCGCTTCGAGTGGCAGCAGATTGCCATTGCCGATTATCCCAATGTCCTTGACTGGTACAAGCGGATTGCCAGCCGACCTGCTGTGCAGCGTGGCTATAGCGTGCCTGAAGCGCTGGAAATTCCTATGCCCTGAGTTTCAGTCAATCTGACTGTATTGCAATGGCAGGGCGGTGGTGTACTTGATTTGTTCCATGGCAAAGCTGGAGGACACGTCGGCCAGTTCGGTGCTCTGCACCAGCTTCTTGTAGAAGGCATCGAAGGCCTTGATATCCGGCACCACTACCCGCAGCAGGTAGTCCGATTCCCCCGCCATGCGATAGAACTCCACCACTTCGGGAAATTTCGCCACCTTGCGGGAAAAATCCTGAAGCCAGTCCCAGTTGTGCTGATTGGTTTTGACCGCGATAAACACATCGGTGCCCAGATTGATTTTCTCCCGGTCCAGCAGCACCACCCGGCTGGCGATGATGCCTTTTTCTTCCAGGCGCTGGATGCGCCGCCAGCAGGGGGTGGTGGACAGGCCTACCTGGTCGGCTATCTCCGCAGTGGAGAGCTGGGAGTTCTGCTGCAGTAATTCGAGAATCTTGCGATCTATTCTGTCCATAGGTCAAATAATAGAATTATATTCCTAAATATGCAATTTACTAGAAACTCTATGCCTGAAAAGCTCGTTATTGCGCAAAAATAGCAAAAATTTTCCCATGGCACATTGCTACACTTAATCCCGTAAAGAGATATGAACGGAATTTACGGTATTCACTGTACGGTATTAACGGAGAGTGCAACGCGCTATGAAAGGCCTGAGACGACATCTGGATGAAGTGGAAGAATCCTATTTTGAGCATCTTCGACATGCTCTGGGCTTCTCGGTGACCCTGTTTTGGGGCGCTTTGTGTTGTCTGATTCACGCCTTCCTGCCCTTTTTGTGTGAAAAGCGCGGCAGTCAACTGGTGAAAGATCTGCATGGCAGGATGGTGCTGGACCGCAAGGGGCTGGGCAAGAATCTGCCTCGCCAGCAGCATGAGTCCGGCGAAGGGGCAGGCAGTGCCGGCCTGGTCTGAGCCGGTCGACGCGCTGCAACGCCTTTTTTTAATTCTATTAGCGGGCCCGGGATTGCAGCCCTAGTTGCCCTGTTTGCCTGACTCCTGATCATTGCCAGGATTGGCCGGGGAGTTTGGCTGGCCCTGTGACATCAGCGCTTCCAACTCCTCGCGGCTGAGCATATCCAGGTCCCAATGGGCCGTGTGGCGATCCTTCACCTGCTCGCGAAATATCCGGGGTTTTTTAAACAGACTCTTCATTATTCCGAGTTTGCCTCGCCTCGCCTGACAAAACCACCCTTTTAGATTCGTTTCGTCGTGCCTGATTATGGTGCGTGGCTCCATTATGCGCCACACGGCGCACCAATATGCAGCGCAATCACCGGGAATTGAATGATCGTTCGACCTTAGCCTCAGTAAATACGTGGCTTTCAGCTAATTGGCTCAGTACTTGCAAAAAGCAGGTCAGGAAGTGAATTACTTTCGAAAGCAAGAAGAGATTTCGATCTCACACTATTTATGGAGGAAGACATGAAAAAACTAACCCACGTAGCCGCCGGTCTTGTATTGGCATTTTCAGGACTCTATGCCACTACTACGTCTGCGCAGGTGTCATACAATATTGGCTGGGCATCGGAATACTATTTCCGGGGTGTGCTGCAAAAGAATTCATCAGCCAGTGCCGGCATCGATTATTCAGCCGGTGGTTTCTATGTAGGTTCCTGGGCCGCTGATGTTGGCGATGGTCTGGAAGTAGATGGCTACTTCGGTTATGGCATTGAAACAGAGGAAGGTTTCTCCGCCAGCCTGGGTTTCACCGGTTACTACTACACCGGCGAATTTGATGACACCTACGAGGAAGTGAATCTGAACCTCGGCTATGGCATGTTCAGCCTCGAATATTCCACCGGTGAGTATGACGGTTTCGGTGCTGAAGCAGATTATGATTTCCTGGCCATCACCATTGCCGGCGAGAATGGCTTTTATGGCACTTTCGGCACCTGGGGTGACGATTTCGATGGCGAATATCTGGAACTGGGTTGGGGAACTTCCCTGGCTGACATTGACATCGGTATCGCCGGTATCTTCAGCAGCGATGAGTTGTCTGATGAACTGGATAGCAACGGTGCGCCTGACCAGAGTGAAGCCATTGTGTTTACCATCGGCAAATCCTGGTAAGTCAGCCCTGGTCTGAGACCAGCATTGAAAGACGAAAAGGCTCCTGCGGGAGCCTTTTTTGCTGGCCGGGTTTCGTCTATCCCAACTGCCTTGCGAATCAGCGATTAGCGGTTGCCAGACCCCTGTAAAGGGTTTAGCGTTGCAGCATCGTGAATTTGGAGATAGGTATGAATATCCTGAAAACAGTCACTCTTTCGGCCCTGGTAGCGGCAATGAGCCCCGCCCTGGCCCAGGACTCTGATTTTGAAACACCTCGCACCGCCTGGGGGCATCCCGATTTGCAAGGGGTCTGGAATTTCTCTTCCAATGTGCCCATGCAACGGCCCGAGCGCTACGGCAATCGTCAGTTCATGACTGACGAAGAGGTGGCCGAACTCCGCGCCAGGCTGGAAGAGCGTGATGCCAACTCTGACCAGGCGGCACCCCAGACCGAGGGTAGCCCCGGCGGTTATAACGATTTCTGGGTTGAGAGTGCCGGTATTACCGACCATATTCGCACCTCCCATATTGTGTATCCCGAGAACGGACGCCTGCCGCCTGCGGTTGAAGGTGTGAAGATTCAATATGGTGGTCTGGGCCCGGATGTTCCCGATGAGCGTCCGGTGCGTTTTACCGTGGGCGGTATCTCCAAGGACGGCCCTGAAGATCGCGGCCTGTCCGAGCGTTGCATTGTCGGCTTCAACTCCGGCCCGCCGTTTACACCCAGTATGTACAACAATAATGTGCAGATTTTCCAGAGCCGCGACACGGCGGTTATTCTGACCGAGATGATCCACGATGCCCGCATTGTGCAGATCTATGATTCGGCCGAAGCCATGCCCAGACTGACCGATGATATCGAGTTATGGACCGGCGATTCCAAAGGCTATTATGAAGACGACACATTGGTGGTGGTGACCCGTAACTTTAATGGTGATACCCAGAGCTTCAGTGTCTACGGGACCTCCGATGAGAAGGTGCTGACCGAACGCTTTACCCGGATAGATCCGGTTACTGTCAACTATGAGTGGACTCTGGATGATCCGGGCACCTTCACTGACAAGATCACCGCAATCGTGCCCATGACCAAAGTGGCGGGCCAGTTGTATGAATATGCCTGCCATGAAGGTAATTATGGCATGGTGAATATTCTCCGTGGCGAGCGCCGGGCCGAGCAGATGGCGGCTGAAGGCGAAAACTGAACCCTGACTCAGCAATCTGATCTGAAAAGCCGGGCAATGCCCGGCTTTTTCGTTTTCAGTGACCCGTCCTGAATAGCGTTGACACTTTTTAATCACATGATTGGAGAGTGTTATGGATTCTAGTGTTAAGCGTACCCAGAAGGATTATTCCCTTGCCTTTAAATTGGCGGTAGTCGATCAGGTAGAAAAAGGCGAGCTTACCTATAAGCAAGCCCAGGAGCGCTATGGCATTCAGGGCAGATCCACTGTTTTAGTTTGGCTTCGCAAGCACGGTCGGCTAGATTGGACCGAAGGTACTTATCATCAAGTAAGGCCGGGAGTGCTTATGGCAGGATCGAAGACCCCGCTCACCCCAGAGCAACGCATCAAAGAGCTGGAACAGGAACTGGCGACGACCAAGCAGAAAGCAGAGTTCTTCGAGGCAGTTGTTGATGTGCTGAAGAAGGATTACGGGGTGAAAGTTGTAAAAAAGCCTCGAGGCAGGTCATCCAGCAAAAAGTCGTCGCCAGACTAACTGTCACGCGAGCCTGTCAATTTCTGGGCATCAGTCGTCAGGCATATTACCAATTCTGTGCCCGGGCTGATCAGGCAATTGAAGATAATCAGATTATTCTGTCCTTTGTTAAGGCTGAGCGCATACTACAGCCCAGGCTTGGCACCCGTAAGCTACATGGCTTGATGAGACAGGCCGTAATCCCGCATATACCGGGGCGTGACAGGCTTTTTGACCTGCTTCGGGAGCATCGCTTGCTAGTGCCTGCAAAGAGGGCCTATCACAAAACTACCCACAGCCATCACCGCTTTCGTTGTCATCCCAATCTGACTAAATCCGGTGAAAATCAACTGGTGGCGAAGCGCCCTGAACAGTTATGGGTGGCCGACATTACCTATTTGCCAGTACGCCAAGGTGAGGCCTACTTAAGCCTGGTGACAGATGCATTTTCCAGAAAGATAGTCGGCTACCACGTCCATGACAGCTTGCGAGCAGAGGCGGTCGCGAAGGCATTTACTTCCGCCCTAAAACAGCGACGGTGGCCAGACAAGCCACTGGTCCATCATTCAGATCGAGGCATTCAGTACTGCTCTGGGCTCTATCAGAGAATCCACAAGCGGCATGGCACCCAATGCTCAATGACCGACGGATACGACTGCTATCAAAATGCGCTGGCTGAGAGAGTGAACGGTATTCTTAAGAATGAATACTTGCTGCAGAGGCCTAAAGACATTGAGGAGGCAGCGACAATGGTTAGGCAATCGATCCAACTGTACAATAATCGAAGGCCCCATATGGCCCTAAAATACAAAACGCCCGATGCAGTGCATCGGGCGTTTTCTTCGAAATAAGTGTCAACTTATTTCAGGACAAGACACAGATTCCGCTTTTTCCTGTTTGGGCCACGATTTTCGCATTATCTGTTCCCACCCCCTTTCCTTGGTGACTGTATGCTCAGCTCATTGCTTCGGTGAAGGCCTTTGTCGATCGCGCTACTGCCATAATTGGTGTCGGCGTCTATACCCCTGTGTTCAGGGATTGTCACCAATAGCGCCTTACCTCATGTTAAACCCTCACAGCAGACACCAATCGTGTTTCAGAGGAAATCGAGCATGAGTACTAGTGAAGCTTCAAAACCGTTCTTTAGAGTTGCAGGTGTGAAGATAGTCATCAGCTTGCTGCTTTATTGTGTTTCCGCAGATGCGGCGGAGCCTTATGACAATACTTTCACCAGAGATACAGTTTTTTTCTTTCTCGAATTTTTTGAGGAAAGTCCAGAAGGAGTTAACTTCTGGGGTGAAGAACCGGAGCCAGACCAACTACCGGGGCAATCTCTGCCAGGAACCCCTTTTTCTTTTCCAGTCTCACAGGTTTCCACTACTGACCCGGCGGGTCACAGTTGTTGCATTAGCATTCCTTTTGGCGAATTTTCCCTTACCTGGCAAGGTGAGAACCGTTTCGTGATAGGTCAGAATGAAGGCGCAGCTATATTGCGCTATTTGCCTGTGGAGGTTGAGGTCAATACTTCCGGAGAAATAAGCGGTGAAGGCGAAAGTACAGTTGCCGGATATTCCGGTGTTTCAACAAAGGCCTCGGGAGGGTTTACAGCCGAGGGTATCGATCTCCGGCTAGAGGTCGGCGAAAACGGGGCTTTACCCAGTGGTTTGCCAATCACCTTCGACCTTTTTCTGGCTTATGAAGGAATTCTGCACTTTTCCCAAATAGCTGCCCCTGTGCTTGGATTGAATGCAGCCACCGGGCAAACTGTCAGAAGCTGGGAAGTCGATCCTGATCAATCGATAGATTTCAATCTTTTCTTACAACTGGATGGCGATCTCGGTGACACCGCTTCGGACTGGTTCATTATGATGCTGACTCCTGCAGGAGAGGTCTCTTCATTTAATCTGGCCACGTTTCAGTTTGAGCCTGGTGTGAGACCCACGTACCAGGGACCCCTGGTCGAACTGCCAGCTACACGTCTGTTTGGCAGTCCGGTGCTGCCGGAAGAAGGATCCATTATCGCTTTCGGCGTTGATGCAATGGACGGAGAACTGAATGATGATGTGACGTTCAACGCCATCGAGATAATTTACGCCAACTAGTCCTGGCGCCAACATTGACAGCAGGCATTGATCCACATACTGTATATATATACAGTATGTGGATGATGCCATAATGCCCGCAGATCCCCCCGGGAAAAAGCCAGAACGGCAATTGACCCCCCAGAGCCCCATCAGGACAGATGGCAGCCGGGTCGCCTATGCCGAGCTGCATTGCCTGAGCAATTACAGTTTTTGCGTGGTGCCTCGTTTCCCGAGGAACTGGTGTCGACCATCACTGACTGCCACAAACTCAGGGACATGGGTGCCGTGATTGAGCCCCACACTCAGTTTTACTATGGCCGTGTTGTCTCGGTGTGCAGCCCAGGGAAAGGCCTTTAACGATAGATCAATAGCACTGGCATCCAGCGAATACAGGGGATTTTTAAAACGGAATTTATGTTTGCCTGGCATGTTGGTGCA
>JAYMFU010033608.1:0-23884 GCA_036784835.1 Phaeophila floridearum
TTAACGCCATTTGATAGTATGCGGTTTTGAGGGATGCTGCAGGCTCATGCGCTCATCATCCAATCATGCGGTGTACTAACATGGAGTCCTAGCGACCATCATGCTTTCGTACAGTTGCAGCACCCCTTTGGGTCCGTTGACGGATGCCTCGCTCTTTATCTTTAAAAATACAACCCCACCGAGCAGGCATCGATCTGGAGCATGTTAGAAAAACACATAGGGGTTCAGGTAACAGGACCTCAAGGGTGCTACAAACCCAAGCCCTATCCTCAGCAAAACTGCCCTCTTAGGCTTTTGCCTGCAAAATACTCGTGAAACGTCAAATGCGAAAAATGATATCTCCAAGCTATTTTTTCAAAAAGCAAAAACCCCGCATCTTCTACGAAAGACGAAGCAGGCCTGCCTAAAACATACTCCTGAATAATGCCCGGATCAATGCTAGCTTTACTATCCTTCGCAGTAGTCAATGCGATCTTCTCTAACTTCTTAAACAAACGACCTCGTTCACTTTCAGGGCCCTGATGATCTACATGCTCTTTACTTGCAAAACGCTTCCAAATATGGTCCACAAGTCTCTGATACCATTCATTGAGATCCACAGAGGCTACATCCTCGGGCTGCTCTAACTCAGTGCCTCGCGCTTTCCAAAGCGTACAGAGCATCAGCAAGTTGACAGGTATGAGACACCTAGCTGGCAGGTCTGCATCCCGCATAAATGTGAGTAAGCTATCCACGAGGCCGTACTCAGCCGTCCTCAAGGTACGCCGTACGAAATATTCCTGCTGGTGTACATCTAGCCCCATATGCTCCACTTCTATATCCACTAGACGGAGGGCATCCTGCATGTCATAGGGCCTGGAAGTAAGCAGCAGCTTGTGTTGGCCATGCTTGGCTTGGTCAAGTATGACCTGACTGGTGCCTAAATGCTCATCTAAGCCATCTAATATGACAAGCGTAGTCGGCCTTTGTAAAGAAGCTATTATATATGTGTATATCTTTAGCAAATCCTCTGGTCGCGAATACGCCGGTTGTAGTACCTCTTCCGTAAAGCATTCGTTGGCAATGGCTGTGGCTAAGGTCTCACTGACTCCCTGGTACTTATCCTGACGCAAATTTCTGACGGGAAGTACATACAGGGCAGTAAACTCCTGTCCCCACGTACCGATAGTCCAGTCATAGGCTAACTTTCGAGTCAATGCGGTCTTTCCAGTACCCGCTTCGCCTACTAGAAGCACTTTTTTAATTTCTACGTTGGGCTCATCTGGTCTCAAACTCCTGGGCTTGAAAAGATCTGCTAACGCAATGGGCTTCTGGACCCACTGTAACCGATCTTGTCTACCCTCATTAGGGTGCGTATACTGAGACTGACCTGAGTAAACAGCCGTCTGACTACTCTCTTCCGTCGTTCTTACCTTGACTTGCTCATTAAGCTTTATACAGAATTCCATGTCTTGGGCCAATACAGGAGCGTCTTCCAAAAAAGTATTCATTTTCGTGAAAGCTGGCTGCTGATAGTGCGCGCTGAGTAAGGATTTTGCCTCGCTTATGGGTAGCTCGGATCGTGCACCCGAACGTAGATCCTTCTTTTTAGTTGGGGTAAACGGAACAGATGCCCCACAACTCTGTAAAAACAGAGCCATGAGTAAAATAAAAGCTGTCTTTCTTTGATTTGGGTTAATTGTTTTCATAGTCTAATAGAGTTCATGTTAAAGTTGAATACCTATGTAATGCTAGATCTTCGTTATGGGGGTTACATGCCCCTTTCTCACCGAATTCTAGCAAAGTTTTTCCGAAAAGCAAAATGGCACCCAGGCCCCATTTGCCTAGGTTGATTGATCCTGTATATCTTTCTCGATCGCGACCGACTTCTCTAACAGAGTAGCCCACCGAACATGTCGCTGCTTAAGTTGGAGCGCATCTAGCAATATGGGTAGTAGCGTTTCTAACGCAATGCCTTTGAGCGTTAAACTCGTCAGGCCTTCTCTAGTGGCCCTGCGAACATATCTGTCTTCATCCTGGAGGGTATCCTGGATCATGGGCACAACGTCTTGTACGGAAGCACCTCTTTCTACCAAAGTAGCTAAGGTGTTTGCAGCCGTCCTGCGGACGTACTTGTCATGATCCTGCAAAGCGGCTTGCATAATGGGTATGACTGTTTGAGCTGCCGTACCTTTGGTTAGCAAAGGGTGCAAAAATGCTGCGATGGTCCGGCGAATATACGTGTTGCCGCTGCTCAGCGTACGTTGCATCATGATGGGTACGATTACGTGCACCGCCAAACCTTTTTCTATAAATGATGACATAGCTGCTAAAGCAGCGTTGCGAACGCTACTGCTCGTGTGACTGAAGTTATGCTGTATCATCACTAAGGCATCTCGGGCGGAAGCACCTTTTTCTACCAATGACGGAAGTACTTCCATAGCCGTGTACACAACATACTTGCTATCATCTTTGGCTATGCGCTGTATCCTGAGTGAGATGTCTCCTATGGGAATGCCTTCTGTTACCAATGCAGGTAGGGCTTTGACACAAGCACTTCGGACATACCATGCCTTATCGTTGAGTAAACTGTCTATCACACCTAAAACTTCTAGCACCGAGGCGCCTTTTGTCAGTAAAGTGGATAGATTCTTTACAGCAGCCCTGCGCGTAGTGCCCTGAATGTCATCCAGGTCATTTTTTACAGAGCGGGTTAGGGCTTGTGGCCCACGACTGTTGGCTACCTGGTGAGCGCCTGCTGTAGGCTGATCAGAGGGTAGTAATACAGATTGTATACCTGGAGACGTGGAGGTATGTACCCAGGCTGCCCTTGACAATCGATGCTCTTGTGGTGCTTGCGAAGCCGTGGATGATGCTAAGTGATGCTCTTTAATAGGCCCTTGCCGTGTTGTAAGCGGCCGCTTATCTTCCTGTGCTTTTAATTTCCCTGCCGAAACATCTGCTCCACAGCTTGCTGTAAAGCACGCGATAAGTGTAGCTAGCGCTGTCTTTCTTGGATTGATTGTTTTCATAATAATGTGATGTACCTGTGTTAACTTAACGCATACCTACGTGATCTGCCCCCTCAATTTCCCTCTCAGGTATCGCCCTGTATAACTTTTTCCCACCTGTACCAACTCCTCTGGGGTGCCGCTGAACACTACCTCACCCCCACGCTCGCCCCCCTCGGGCCCTAGGTCGATGACCCAGTCCGCGCACTTGATGACTTCCATGTTGTGCTCAATGATCAAAACACTGTTGCCTGCCTGAATCAAGGCGTTGATAGAATGTAATAGCTTACTGATATCGTGCATGTGCAACCCGGTTGTCGGCTCATCAAAAACAAATAACGTATGTGCATCGGGCCTATCTTTGCTCAAATAAGACGCTAATTTGACACGCTGGGCTTCGCCACCACTGAGCGAATTGGCCGATTGACCCAGCTGTATATAACCCAACCCCACTTCTTGTAATGGAGACAATAAGCTCAAAATAACCCGCTCTCTCGCAAAGAATTCCATGGCTTCATCTACTGTCATGGCCAGTACATCCGCGATGTTTTTGCCGGCATAGGCTACTTCTAATATCTCATCCTGAAACCGCCTGCCCTGGCAAGCTTCACAGGGCAAGTAAATATCTGCCATAAATTGCATCTCGATCTTAGTTTCTCCTTCGCCTTGACACGTTTCGCACCTGCCGCCTGGGGTGTTAAACGAAAAATCCCCTGCACTGTACCTCCGTTCCTGAGCTAGGGGTTGGCCAGCAAACAAGGATCGGATCATATCATAGGCTTTTACATACGTGGCTGGGTTAGAGCGGGATGATTTGCCGATGGGCTGTTGGTCTATGAACTCGATGTGGCTAATGTGGTCTAGATCCCCGTCTAACTTGCTACATTCGCCGATGGCATCCCCGCGCAATCCGAGCCAATAGCGTAAGGCAGGGTAGATAATGCGGTTGACCAAAGTGGATTTACCTGATCCGCTGACGCCCGTTATGGTAACCATGACACCCAAAGGAATCTCTACATTAATGTCCTTGAGGTTGTTTTCGCGAGCACCTAAGATACGAAAGGCATACGCAGACTTGCGGCGCTCCGTAGGTAGCTCAATGCGGTCGATATTGTTTAAGTAACGGGCCGTATAACCTTGATCAGATTGTCTCAATGCCTCTAACGTCCCCTGAAATACAAGATTCCCCCCACCTGTACCCGCCTCGGGGCCTATCTCGATAAGCTGGTCAGCTACTTTCATAACGGCCTCTTCATGCTCGACAACAATGACCGTATTGCCCAGTTGTTTGAGCCGGAATAGGACATCTGTCAGCCGCTTCGTGTCACGTGGGTGTAGCCCAATGGTGGGCTCGTCTAGAATGTAGGTGGTGCCTACGAGCGTACTGCTCAGCGCCGTTGCGACTTTGATCCGTTGATGCTCCCCCCCCGAAAGGGTGGCGGTGAGCCTGTTCAGGGTTAAGTAGCCTAAGCCGACCTGCTGCATGTAGCTGAGGCGACTTTTAATTTCTAAAAGCAATCGCTCCGCAATGAGCCGCTGGTGCTCCGTTAGGGTTAGCTGATCGAAATAGGCGACTAGGTTATCTATGGGTTTGATCAACAGTTCTGTAATGGACTGGTCCCCTACCTTGACATAGGTAGCGTCTTTGCGGATGCGGGTGCCCTGACAATCTCTGCAACGTGTCTTACCCACGTAGCGTGACAAAAGTATCTTGTACTGAATCTGATGCACATTGGCCTCCAAATAGTTGAAAAAGGTGTTTAGACCCTTGAAAGTTTTACACCCCTGCCACAGGACTTCTTTATACTTGTCATGGAGATCTTTATACGGCTTATTGAGGGGGAATCCCCAGCTACGGCCGTTCGCCAACAGGGGAGTGAGCCAAGATTGCATCTTCGCACCCTTCCAGGGTAAAATGGCCCCTTCGCTCACGGAAAGTGTCTTGTCAGGAATGACTTTGTCAGGGTCAACTCCCATGATTTGTCCAAGCCCTTCGCAGGTTTTACAAGCTCCATACGGATTGCCAAAGCTAAAAAAAGCCACAGAAGGCTCCTCAAACGTCATGCCATCGTGCTCAAATCGATCCGAAAATGTTCGTCTACCTTGCTCCACCACATCTACCAGGCAAGTGCCGTGCCCCTCGAAAAAGGCGGTCCGTATCGAATCTGCTATGCGATACGCTTCGTCGCTGTCGGGCTTATCCACCACACAACGATCTACAATGACGTCCAAGGGTGCCTTGTCTCGGGCAGTAGTCGCGGAGTCTTGTAGCATCTCTTCGATAAACTTAACCTCGCCCTGCCGCACGACGCGCGTAAAGCCTTTAGCCAGTACGATCTTAAGGACATCTGCCAGCTCAGTTTTGGGTGTATTGCCTAGCGGGTACAAAATCATGACGCGGGTGCCCTGGGGGTGGGTGTGGATATAGTCTACAATGTCTGACACACTGTCTTTGGTAACCTGTTCATGGCTGATGGGGGAGTACGTAGCACCTATCCTGGCGTAGAGTAGCTTGAGGTATTCGTAGATTTCCGTCATGGTCCCCACAGTCGAGCGAGGATGCCGGTTCTGGCCTTTTTGTTCTATGGCAATGGCAGGGGTTAGGCCTTTGATAAAATCTACCGGGGGCTTTTCCATCCTGCCCAAGAACTGTCGGGCGTAGGTACTTAGGCTCTCTACGTACCGTCGTTGTCCTTCGGCAAATAGGGTGTCAAAAGCCAGGGAAGACTTGCCGGAACCGGATAGCCCCGTAATGACTACCAGCTGATTGTGCGGAATGGCTACACTCAGGCCTTTTAGGTTATGGATGCGCGCCCCTTTTATGTGGATATGGCTGCGCGATAATATGTGGTCAGCATGATCTACAGGCATAAAATGATCAAATGTGATGACTTTGTGCTGATTTTGTATGAGAATCAGCCGTCGGACATCGGTTCTGCTGCGCTGCGCGCAACGTATTGGACAAAAGGGCCACTACGGTCATAGGACCTACGCCACCAGGTACCGGGGTGATGTGACTGCAGTGTGGGGCCACTTCCTCAAAATCAACATCGCCCTGCAATCTATACCCGACTCGGGCCGTATCATCCTGCACGCGGGTAATACCTACGTCAATGACCAGCGCCCCTCGTTTTACCATAGATGCTGTAATGAGCCTAGGCTGGCCTACAGCAGCCACTAATATATCGGCTTGTTGTGTAAAACGTGCTAAGTCGTGCGTATGTCTGTGGCAGAGGGTTACGGTGGCATTGCCTGGATAGGCATTGCGGCTGAGCAGAATACTCAATGGTGCACCTACAATGGCGCCTCGGCCCACAACGACACAATGTTTGCCTAGCGTCTCAATCTGATAACGTGCTAGTAGTGTCAAAATCCCCAAAGGTGTGGCGGGCACATGGGCAGGTAAGTTGCGGGCCATGCAACCATAATTGAGCGCATGTAAGCCATCTACATCTTTTGCTGGGTGGATCTGTTGGATCACGCGAGGTAGGTTGATGTGCGGGGGGAGAGGTAGCTGTATGATCAGCCCATCGATATCTGCTGCCCGATTGAGGTCCTCCACCAGCGCTAGCAAGGCGACCTCCGTTATTTGGGCTTTTTCTATGCACGTTGTCTGAAACCCGACTTCGTGACAAGCCCGGATCTTTTGACGTACATACGTGTGGCTGGCTGGGTGATCCCCAATCAGCACGATAGCCAGGTGGGGTGCCGGGGTTATTCTCTGGACTACCTGCGCCAGCTCTTGCCTGATAACTTGCGCTAAAGCTCTTCCGTCGAGAATAACTGGCATCTGACAGAGCTCCCTAGCGCCTCACCGGCCCTTGCTATTGTACTTGCCGCCCAGGTCGATCACCAAGGGAGTCGCGATGCATATCGAAGAATAGGTTCCAAAAACAATGCCGATCAACAAGGCGAAAGAAAATCCGCGGAGTACTTCACCCCCCCATATAAAGAGCACGGCAACCGCCATGAGGGTCGTTAGCGAAGTAATCAAGGTGCGTGTGAGCGTCTCATTAATGGCGTTATTGGCTATGTGTAAAAAATCTCGCCCCGATTTGGAGCGTCTGTTCTCCCTAATGCGATCGAACACGACGACGGTATCGTTGATCGAATAGCCTATGATGGTGAGTATAGCGGCTATGAAGATCTGGTCTATTTCATACACGTAGCCAAAAGCTTTGGCCATGGCAAAAGCGGCCAGTACGGCTAACGTATCGTGAAATAGGGCAATGACAGCTGCCAGACCGAACTGCCATTGTCTAAAGCGCACCAGAATGTACCCAAAGATCATGAGTAAGGACAATAAGATGGATTTCTTGGCGGCAGATTGGGTATCATCGGCTATGTTGGCCCCTACCTTGATGGCACTGGCTATGGCAAACGTCTTATCGCTCTGCTCCGTCATATTTTCTGTAGGGCGCAGCCCAGTGCAGGTAGCAATGCTGGCCGACAGTTCATTTTTTATCTGTTCATCGGCTTCTGCACTGTCTTCCTGTATGCGATAGCTGGTTGTGATTTTGACCACATTATCAGCTCCGTAGGTCTTCACTTCCAATCCCGGATCGCCCAGGTTATCCCCCAATCTGGTTTTTAGGGCAGTTGGCTCTACGGCTTCGCTCAGGGACACCACATAGGACCTACCCCCTGTAAAATCGACGCCCAGGGTAGGGCCGCCCTGCTGGATCATGAGCCCGAGGCCGACTACAATGAACAGACCTGAAACGGCATAAAATATCCTTCGCTGGCGAATGAATGGAACGTTGGTACCATGGAGTAAGTCTTTTGTATAGCTAAACCCAAAACTGAGTCGATCTGCATAGCCTCGCTGCACGACCCAAGTGATGATCAGCCGGGTAATGAACACAGATGTAAAGAAAGAGGTTAGGATGCCAATCATTAACGTGGTTGCAAAGCCTCGGATAGGGCCTTGCCCTAGAAAATACAAGATGGCGCCTGTCAAGAATGTGGTGACGTTGGCGTCAATGATCGAGCTATAGGCTTTCTGATAACCTTCTTGGATGGCACCTTGCACGGGTACACCTTTCCTGAGCTCTTCGCGGATCCGTTCGAAGATGAGCACATTGGCATCTATCGACATGCCAATGGTCAGCACGATGCCTGCAATCCCTGTCAGGGTGAGGGTTGCATTCAGCTGGGCCAGTATACCGAGCAAGAAGAGGATATTGAACAGCAAGGCTACGTTGGCAATGGCTCCGCCGCGCGCATAGTAGCCTAGCATAAATAGGACCACCAGACCTAGGCCGAGCAGCATGGAGGTGATACCTTTGGTTTGGGCTTCTTGGCTCAGTGTGGGGCCGATAATGGCTTCCTCCACAATTTTAACAGGGGCAGGCAAGGAGCCGGCCTTGAGTATATTGGCCAAGTCTTTGGCTTCTTCAATAGTGAAGCTGCCTGTTATCTGGGAGTTGCCGTTGGGTATCTCTGTGTGGACCACTGGGGCTGAGTAGACCCGGTCATCCAGCGCAATGGCAATGCGCTGGCCGATGTTATCGGCCGTTATTTTCCGCCAAGCCCGGGTGCCCTGGCTGTTCATCTGCATGGTCACCGTGGGCCTGCCACGTTCGTCAAAGCTTTGTCGGGCATCTGTAATGACTGTGCCCGATAGGAGAGGCTGTGCATCTTTTTGCGCCCTGATGGGGTATAGCATCACGATATCGTTGCCGTCCGTAAGGGGGGTAGGTTTGACATCCCAGAGCCAGATCAAATCGGCGGGTAGCAGTTGTTTGACATCTTTTCTAGCTAGGATTTGCTGTATAGCGGGTACATCTGCTGGGGCATAGGCCAACCCATATCCTGGCTGGAGCTTGCCCAAAAAAGGCGAGGGGTCTGTCGGCCCATCTGTAATGTCTGGTTGTGTGGCTACCGCTTGTGCACGGCTAGCCGTTGCGCCTACACCTTCGCGGGTACGTGCTTTTTCTTCTTGGGCCAGCAGCGTATCTATACTTTGCAGGGCACTGGCCAATTCTTTCGGCTCATATACAGCCCAAAACTGGAGCCTCGCCACACCCTGTAGCAATTTCCTAACGCGTGCTGGGTTGGTAGCCCCTGGTAATTCAACCTGTATTCTGCCGCCTTGTAGGCGTTGTATGTTGGGCTGTGAGGTTCCAAATTGATCAATCCGAGATCTGATGATATCGAAGGAGCGATCCACCGCATTATTGATCTCGGCATTCAGCAGTTTTAAGATGGCCTGATCTGTCGTATCGCGCGTGGTACGCCCTCGGCGGGCGGTTACAGCAAATACTTCGCTCAGCGAAGATGTGGGGTTGAGCCGCTGGTAAGCCTGGTGAAATAGTTTGGTAAAGGGTTGGGCAGGGTGTGCTTGTTGATTTCGCTCTGCTTCTGCCAGGGCGGCTAAAAAGGTTGGGTCTTTGCTATTACCTGCCAGCGCTCTGACGAGGTGTCCTGGAGACACCTCCAGGATGACGTGCATGCCCCCTTGTAGGTCTAGGCCTAGGTTCAGTGCATTCTCCTTAATCTGCTCGTAGGTGTATTGGATACCTAGCCATCGAAAGGCTGGTTCTTTCCACAGGGCATCTAAGTAAGCTTGGCGTTGGGCAAAATCGATATGTCCTGTTTGTTGCCGGGCGTGTTGTGTGGCTTGTTGTTGTATGCGGGCTTCCATCCAGCTAAAGGACAGGTAGTAGATGCAGAGGGCGGAGGTAATGATGGTGAGGAAGATGACGAGGTTTTTGTTACGCATAATGAGATAAGGGGTTGGGGTTTTGGTGATGTATTTGCAAAGATACATGGGTTTAGGATGTTTTTCCCCTGTGGGGGGGAGGGGGGGGGTAGAATACTAACAGTGGAACTGTAGTTGTAGTTTAACAAGTTCGTGGGTTTCGATACTTCCCCCTGCGGGGGGCTTCGTTACTTTCTCTCATGAGGTAGGGGTGATTATGTGTTTGGGCTTCTATCGTTTTATTAGGCTGCAGTTGTAGCTTGACAAGTTCGTGGTTTTCGATGCTTTTTCCCCTGCGGGGGGCTTCGTTACTTTTTTCCCATGATGAAAAAAGTAACCAAAAAAATCCGCCCGCGATTGTCAGATTTGGCTAAAAGACCTTCGCCAAGGGCTAAACAGCAGAAATCTCGTCGCTAACGCTCCTCAGGCAGGTCTGCAGTTTGGCCGCCCTTGTCTCAGGCCTTTCTTAACGCCATCTAACAATAATGCGGGATAGGGTGCTGCAGAGTGAAAATCAGCCATCGAATAGCATCAAGCTTTGCGATCATTTCTACACCTCCATGGCTCTCATGTATTTGCAGCACCCTTGAGGTCCTGTTACCTGAACCCCTGGGTATTTTTCTGACGCTCTTCAAATAAAGACCTGCTCGCTAGTGTTGTATTTTTCAAAGAATAGCCGGCTAGTGCAGGCAGCTAAAGCAAGAAGTAGAGAAAGCATCTTGAGGCCACTTTAAAAGCTATATCCAAGGTGCACGTGTGCAGATAAAATCCACTGATTTCCTCTTAGCAAATTGTACTTTTCGAACAAGAGAGCGGAACATTCGCTAACGAACCCAAAGGGGTGCTGCAACTGTACGAAAGCATGATGGTCGCAAGGACTTTTATGTGGTACACTGCATGATTGGATGATGGGAGTATAAGCCTGCAGCACCCCTCAAAACCGCATACTATCAAATGGCGTTAAGAAAGACCCGAGACAAGTGCGTTCAAAATGCAGACCTGCCTGAGGAGCGCAGCGACGAGATTTCTGCATTTTAAACACTTGGCGAGGGACTTTTAGCCAAATTTGATAGTCGCGGGTGATTTTTTTGGTTACTTTTTTCATCGTAGGAAAAAAGTAACGAAGCCCCCCGCAGGGGAAAAAGCTTCGTAAAACCCAAACTTGACAAACTACAACTACAGCTTAATAAAACGATAGAAACCCAGACACCTAATCATTCCTTCAGCCAAATCTCACAATCTCAGCTGATTTTTTTGATTACTTTTTTCATCATGAGAAAAAAGTGCTCCTCCTCCTCCCCGCAGGGCAAAAAGCTTCGTAAAACCCGAACTTGACAAACTACAACTGCAGCCTAATAAAACGGCATAACTGCAGATACCTAACCATCCCTTGTAAAAGAGTCCCCTCCCCTCATCACATTGCCAAGATATTCCCCTTATCGTAGGAGAAACCCATTCTCACTGTATCTTCGTGTTATCTAGGACAGCCCCAAAAGTAACATCCCATGCCCCTTATCAAATCCATATCCGGTATGCGAGGCACCCTCGGTGGCTCGGTCGGTACAAGCCTCACCCCCGTAGACATCGTCCATGTAACTGCTACTTTCGGCAGCCATATCTGCCACCAGACCTCCCCAAAACGCATAATCCTGGGTCGCGATGCGCGACCTTCAGGCCCCCTCATCAGTCAGCTTGTCAGCGCTACCCTGCAAGCCTTGGGAATCCATGTCATCGACCTGGGCCTTTCTACAACCCCGACTGTAGCGATGGCCATTCGGCATGCGCAAGCCCAAGGCGGTATCGTCATTTCGGCTAGCCATAACCCCGCTGATTGGAATGCACTCAAGCTCTTCAATCAAGCTGGGGAATACATAGAGGCAGCTACCGCCGAGGCAATATTTGCCACTGCTGTGGCGCAGCCCCCGTACGTCTTTGCAAACACACAAGCGATGGGCACTTATGTGGCTATCTCAGAGTACATGGATATGCATATCGAACGTATCTTGGCTTTGCCGTTGGTAGACCCAGCTAGGATTGCGCAGCGAAAGTTTTTCGTAGCCGTAGATGGAATCAATTCCGGCGGGAGCATTTTCGTACCTAAACTACTCAAAGCCCTCGGCGTGGCCCATAGCATAGTACTCAATGATGAGCCGACGGGGCTTTTCGCACATGACCCGGAACCCTTGCCTGCGCATCTGACAACCTTGGCTAGTACTGTCCGACAAGGCGCCTATGACCTAGGTATAGCGGTAGACCCTGATGTCGATCGGCTGGCTATTGTGGACGAAAACGGGGAGGCTTGGGGTGAAGAATATACGCTAGTAGCAGTGGCTGACTATGTATTGCGGCATACCCCCGGCAATACGGTTAGTAACCTGGCTTCCACAGATGCCCTGGGCGCGTTGGCTGCTCAATGTGGTGCTCAGCATACCACTTCTGCAGTGGGCGAACGCCATGTTGTCGACGCTATGCGAGCTACACAAGCTGTTATTGGGGGGGAAGGGAGTGGGGGAGTTATCTATCCTGCGCTGCACTACAATCGAGATGCGCTGGTAGGTATAGCGCTGCTGCTAACCCACTTGGCGAGCCTACAATGTCCAGCTTCTGAGCTGAAAGCCCAACTGCCTGCCTACTACATGCTCAAACATAAGCTCGATATCTCGCCTGACCTGGATGTGCCAGGGCTCTTTGATGCGATACGAGATGTCTATAAGGCTTATCCGATAGATACCCGAGACGGTGTTAAGGTAAGATTGCCCGAAGGGTGGCTCTTGCTACGCAAATCCAATACAGAACCTGTACTTCGGCTGTTTGTAGAAGCTACGACCATGTCCCATGTTCAGGACATGGTGCGCCAGGTACTGCAGGATATACAGAAGCTAACAGCCCGACACTAAACTCCCATGGTCTCCCGGGCCTATCTAGACAACGCAGCTACCACCTTATTGGACCCAGTTGTTCTCTCCGCCATGCTTCCCTACATGCACCGGCTCTGTGGCAGCCCATCTGCCACGCATAGCTATGGCCGGGAGGCTAAGGTAGCCGTTGAGAAGGCCCGTAAACAAGTGGCGAGCTTGCTTAACTTAGCGCCTGCCCATCTATTTTTTACCTCAGGTGGTACTGAAGGCAACAACATGGTCTTGCGGGGTGCCGTGGAGGCCTTGTGCATACGGCATGTCATCACTTCACCCTTAGAGCATATGGCGGTGTTAGAACCGTTGGCACAGATGACGCGTACGGGGCATATTCAGTGCCATTATGTAGATGTAGATGCCCAGGGTGATCTACAGTATGCGCATTTGATAAACTTACTGGAGCGTTATCCGCAAGCCCTGGTGAGCCTGATGCATGGCAATAATGAGATCGGGAACCTCAATGACTTGGCCCGCATTGGGGAGATTTGTAAAACTTACAAGGCTGTTTTTCATACAGATGCGGTACAAACCCTTGGCCATTACGCACTAGACTTGCAAAAGCTTCCCGTCCATCTGCTCGTGGGCTCTGCGCATAAGTTTCATGGACCCAAGGGGGTTGGTATTGTGTATGTGAGCCCAGATAGCCAGCTGGCCCCGCTGATCTATGGAGGGGGGCAAGAAAGGGGTATGCGTGGGGGCACCGAAAATGTGCCGGGCATTGTGGGGTTGGCTACTGCGTTGGAGGTGGCCTATCGCGACATGGCCACGCATCAGGCCTACATCCGACAGCTTAAGCAACATATGCTGCACCGGTTGGTAACTATCCTATCCGATGTCGCGTTTCACGGGGCTAGTCACGATCTGGAGCGAAGTCTATATACGTTGCTGAGTGTCTCGCTGCCTCCCTCCATAGGATATGAGATGCTCTTATTCAACTTAGATATTCAACAGATTGCCGCTGCTGCGGGCAGTGCTTGTGCCAGCGGGAGCCTGCGCCCTTCCCATGTTATCAAGGCGCTGGGCACAGATCCGCAGCGGGGTACGGTGCGGTTTTCATTCAGCAAATACAGCACGATAGCGGAGGTCGATTATGCTGTGGAAACGCTGGCTCAGCTTTGTCTGCCCCAGGCTACTTGGGCCTAGTGGCTTGCCTGTGTACATTTGTATATGTCGCTGGCCTAACCGAAGTTGCCGGCAGATCGCATGCATACCACCACTACGCAGGCAATAGAACCCATTACCCAGGAAGCGGCTATGTCCAACAGGGCCGATAGGTCATGTATTTTGGGTAGTGGGCTAGCGGTATCGCCTATGCACAGGGTCTCTACCTACTTTTACACGGCCTTCCTAACCCTGTTACTAGACCAGGCCATCAAGCTAGGAGTACATCTCACGATGGAGATGGGTCCTCTGGGCCAAATACCTTTGCTAGGGAATTGGTTCAAGCTGTATTACACGCTCAATCCGGGAATGGCCTTTGGCATCCAGTTTGGCTTTCGGTACGACAAGATCCTCTTAACCCTCATACGGCTCGTCATTACGATACGCATTGGGCAATACATTTGGCAATCTGCCCAAAGCACGGGCCTATTCTCCTGGCTGCTTTTTGGATGGGCGCTCGTCTTGGGGGGGGCTGCTAGCAACGGCATTGATAGCATTTTTTACGGCGTGTTGCTCGACAATGTGCCTTATCAGGCCCCCATGTCTTGGTTTTACGGCCAGGTTATCGACATGTTTTATCTAGACATTTGGTCGGGGCAGCTGCCCAGTTGGGTCCCTGGGCTAGCGGGCAAGTACGTTATCTTCTTCCCGATCTTCAACCTGGCTGATATAGCTATCCTGGGCGGCATGGCTTTGATCGTATACATCCGTCAGTATATGCCTGTAGAACCAGCGTCGGTGCCCCATTATAGCTGATCTTACTCTTGCAGCAACTTGAGCAGCCATGCCTTGATGGTGGGTACCCAAGGACTGACACCTCCGGAACCTAGGGCCACGATCACCTCGGGCTTTCCTTGGGCGGCCAGTTGCTCCAATACATCTTGTGTCGTACACAAGTGCTTATCCTGCAACGCTATCTTCTCGAAGATAGACGTGGCGTATACACCTTCTATAGGCTCTTCCCTATCTGGATAAATATCCAACAGAAATACACGATCGGCTAGGCTCAGGCTCTGCGCAAATCCGTCTGTAAAGTCGCGGGTTCTTGTATACAGATTGGGCCTAAAAACCACTGTGATGGATTTGCCGGGATGCACCTGGCGCAGTGTGCGCAGTAGCGCCTCGATTTCTACCGGGTGGTGCCCATAGTCGTCTAGGAAAATCAGATCGGGGTGTCGTATGACATAGTCAAAGCGTCGTTGCATGCCTGCGAAAGTGTGTATTCCGTGCTGAATTGCTGCTGGGGATAGGCCCATGGCCAAACAGGCGGTGATAACGCCCAGTGCATTTTCCAGCTGGTGATAGCCAGGTACGGGCAGTGTTATATCGCGTATCGTGACACCTTCACCCACATAATCAAAACAAAACTGCCCCTGATCTATACGTATGTTCGTGGCGCTTATGGGGCTACCAGCTTGTGCATACTCCCGCATATGTCGCATGGGGCCATGAATGAGCAGCCGCTGCCTGGCGGCTTGTTGTACAATCACTTCTCCGTCGGCAGGTACCCTCCGCACGAAGTCGCAAAATCCCTTTTCGAACCCCGCTTGATCTTGGTAGATGTCTAAATGATCCGGGTCTACGGTGGTGATAATGGCTATGTTTGGGTGCAAATGCAGGAAAAAGTGGTCAAATTCGTCCGCTTCTATGACCACAATGCGGTCCTTTTCTTCCGCACCGCTGATCAGCAGGTTGGTATCATACCCTTTGGCGATACCCCCTAAGAAGGCGGTTACTTTCTTACCGGCTGTTATGAGGATATGTGCCATAAGGCCTGAGGTAGTGGTCTTGCCGTGGGTACCCGCTATAGCCACCGTAAAATATTGCTGGGTGATCATGCCCAGTATTTCTGCCCGTTTGTAGCAAGCATAGCCTTGCTCGTGTAGGTATTGCCGCAGGGCTTGCTGTTTAGGAACGGCTGGGCTATATACGACCAAGGTTTGGGCTTTATTGTGTAAAATGGCTGTAGGGATATCGGCTGGATCCTCAGTAAAGTGTATTCCGATGCCTTCTCGGCACAGCTGGTCCGTAAGTTTTGTGGAAGCCCTATCGTACCCCCACACCTGCATACCTTGTTGGTTAAACCACCTAGCCAGCGTGCTTATGCCGCTGCCGCCGATACCTATTAGGTACGCTTTTGTATAGCGATCGATTATAGGCATGGTTTAGGTTGCATGTGGCTGGGCCAATTGCTGGATCAGTGCTACGATATCCGCTGTGGCGTTGGGCTTAGCCAATCGCTTTATGTTCTGGGCCAAGGTTTTCCGTCGGTCTGCATCATGCAGCAAATTTATGATAGCAGGTCCCAAGTCTTGTTGGGCGGCTGAGTCTGTGATATGTATAACGGCTTGTTCTGCCACTAAGGCTTTTACGTTTTGGGTTTGGTGGTCTGCTTTTACGTAGGGAGAGGGGATCAAGATAGTAGGTTTCTGGGCTATACAGAGCTCTGCAATCGATAGAGCCCCCCCGCGGGCCACGACGATATCAGCTGCAGCATAGGCCAGATCCATGCGATCTATGAAAGCGAAGGTCTTGATATGTGGGTGAAATTTAGGGTCGATTTGGGTACGGACTGATGCTAAATAATTGGGGCCTGTAATCCAAATGAGTTGTACATTTTGCTCCATGAGCTTTGGCAGGGCGGTCAGGATTCCTTGGTTAATGCTATGTGCGCCCTGGCTACCTCCTAAAATTAGCAAGCAGGTCCTTTTGGGGGATATACTCAGGTAGTTGCAGGCTACTTCTTTCGTGGCTTCGGGGTCCATGATGTCTTTGCGTACGGGGTTACCCGTCAATGTGATTTTATCTTTAGGGAAGTATTGGTCCATGCCCGTATAGGCCACGGCTATTTTACGGACACGGGGTGCCAGCCATCTATTCGCAAGGCCTGCGTAGGCGTTTTGTTCTTGGATTAGGGTTGGGATACCCAACAGGGTAGCCACATATACGGTGGGTGCGCTAGCGTAGCCGCCGGTACCCACGACTACATCTGGTTGATAATCTTGGAGAATGCGGTAGGCTTTCCACAGGCTCACTGTGAGTTTCCAAGGGATGGTTAGGTTTTGCCAACGGGCGTGGGATTGCATACCTCGGATGGGTAGTCCCAGGATGGGGTAGCCTGCGGCAGGTACGTGTTGCATTTCCATTTTGCCTTCGGCGCCGACGAAGAGGAGGTTTGTTTGCGGATGGGTTTGTTGTAGGTTATCTGCGATGGCGATGGCTGGATAGATGTGGCCGCCGGTGCCACCGCCGGTGATGATGATTTTCATAGAGGATATGAAGGGGGTGTTTGGGGTAAAGATAGTGAATGTGTTGAGGATATGTTGGGGGGAGGGATTAGGAGGAGGGAGGTACTTTTTTCTCGTGATGAAAAAAGTAATCAAAAAAATCAGCTATGACTATGATATGATTTACGTGTTTGGGCTTCTGTCGTTCTATTAGGCTGTAGTTGTAGTTTTTCAGGTTTGGGCTTTACGAAGCTTATTCCCCTGCGGGGGGCTTCGTTACTTTTTTCCTATGATGAAAAAAGTAACCAAAAAATCACCTGTGACTATGATAGGGGTTATGTATCTGGGCTTCTATCGTTTTATTGGGCTGTAGTTGTAGTTTGTCAAGTTTGGGTTTTACGAAGCTTATTCCCCTGCGGGGGGCTTCGTTACTTTTTTCCCATGATGAAAAAAGTAACCAAAAAAATCCGCCCGCGACTATCAAATTTGGCTAAAAGACCCTCGCCAAGTGTTTAAAATGCAGAAATCTCGTCGCTGCGCTCCTCAGGCAGGTCTGCATTTTGACCGCACTTGTCTCGGGCCTTTCTTAACGCCATTTGATAGTATGCGGTTTTGAGGGGTGCTGCAGGCTTATACTCTCATCATCCAATCATGTGGTGCACCGCATTAAGTCCTTGCGACCATCATGCTTTCGTACAGTTGCAGCACCCCTTTGGGTCTGTTAACGGATGTCTCGCTCTTTTCTTCGAAAAGTACAATTGCTTTGGCAATATGTGTTCAGCCTTTCCTTGAAAAATACAACACTAGCGAGCAGGCCTTTATTTGAAGAGCGCTAGAAAAACACCTAGGGGTTCAGGTAACAGGACTTCAAGGGTGCTGCAAACACATGAGCGCAATCGAGATGCAGAAGTGATCGTGGCGTCTGATGTTGTTTGATAACCGGGGCTACAACCTGCAGCACCCTATCCCGCATTATTGTTAGATGGCGTTAAGAAAGGCCTGAGACAAGGGCGGCCAAAATGAAATTAGTGCTGTATATTGCATGCCAGGTATAAAGCAGCAGCGTGATCCAGTATGAAGCCGATCCAAGAAGCATTACCCTTACTACTACGTCAGCCTCACGATGTCTTTTTCAAGAAAGGCATGGGAGATATCAGTGTCGCTCGCAACCTATTGCAAGGACATCTGCCACAGGACATTCAGTCCCTTCTGAATTGGGACGCCATGCAGTATGTCAACAAGAGCATGGTCAAAGACCGTCTCTCACAACTACACGCAGACATCGTATGGCGCATGGCTGTACAGAACAGCGATGCGCACGTATATGCGTTAGTAGAACACCAGAGTACACCTAATCGACTATTACCCTTTCGTGTGACCCAATACGATGTGGCCCTAATAGAGCAACATCTAGGACAAGGCTATCTGGACCTACCCATTATCACCAATCTTTGCCTCTACGCAGGCAAAAAGACACCCTATCCATATTCTATTGACCTGCACGACTGCTTTGAAGATCCAGCGTTAGCCAGGAAGTACATGGGTAAGCCTTTCAGGCTCATATTGATAGATCTAAACAATTTTTCAGAGGCTGAGCTAGCAAAGCACGGAACAGCTGACATGCTACAAATTTTATTGAAGCGCGGTATAGAACGTGACTTTCTACCCTGGATCAAAGCGAACCCAGATATGATCTTACGGTTGTTTAAGCGATCTTATGGCATTAGTGGTGTATATTACATGCTGGGTGTAGAAGAGCACAATGACCCAGAAGAGCTTGTGGAGGCCATTTCATTAATAGTACCAGAGAAGGAGGAAGAAATTATGACAGCAGCACAGAAATTATGGGACCGAGGTATGCGGGAAGGCGAGCAAAAAGGCGAGTTATTAGGTAGACGTAGAGGTAGACGTGAAGGCAGGCAAGAGGGCAGGCAATTAGGCCTGCAGCAAGGCCTGCAGGCAAGTACGCTAGGTATAGCTAGGAAAATGCTCCAGGATAACTTGCCTGGAGAACAAATTAGCAAATGGACAGGTTTAGATCTGGCGCAAATAGACAAGATTAGAGGTGGTCTGTAGGCCTGGGTACAAACTGAGTATGTAGCTAAACATGTCCAAACTGACGTGTTTATGAGGCCTATCCAACTGGGAGTAGAAGAGCACAGTGATCCAGAAGAGCTCGTAGAGGCCATTTCATTAATAGTACCAGAGAAGGAGGAAGAAATTATGACAGCAGCACAGAAATTGTGGATCCGAGGTATGCAGGAAGGTGAGCAAAAAGGCGAGTTATTAGGTAGACGTAGAGGTAGACAGCAAGGCAGGCGTGAAGGTAGACAAGAAGGTAGGCAAGAGGGCCTGCAGCAAGGCTTGCAGAAAGGTATGCAGCAGGGTATGCAGCAAGCCCTGCAGGCAAGTACGCTAGATATAGCTAGGAAAATGCTCCAGGATAACTTGCCTGGAGAGCAAATTAGCAAATGGACAGGTTTAAATCTAGCGCAAATAGACAAGATTAGAGGTGGTTTGTAGGTCTGGGGGTAGGTTTTTAGGCCTTTAAGGGAGTTGGGTTGTTGTGTGTCGGATGTGGGTTGTAAGGTAGAGGAGTAGATTTTTCACCTGCCTCTTGACTTTCTGGGAAAAGTTTCTTAGGTTGAGTTTAAAACAAAGCAGACGTCTGAATTGAGCGTCTGGCAGATGTAAATCTTTAACCCAGACCATTTTACTATGAAGCCATTAAACCCGAAGAGAAATGTAGCTGCTATTCTACTCGTATCACTTCTGCTGCAGAGTTGTGGGGTGGGAGTGCCGGCAGGGCCGTTGCAACAGGGAAAGCCCATTGGCGTACAGGGCAGACCTGTTGTCGAGAGCGCAGAAGGTTCCTCTAGAGCGCCAGAACTAGGGTACCAGCTAGGCCCTGGGACTGCATCAACCTCCCCAGCAGAATCTTTCATTGACTTAACCCATTCACCGCAACATAACCCCAGCCGTACCTCTACACCATCTTCTCAACAACTGTACGACTACATTCATGGAACAGGCTGCCGTATTACTTCTGTGAAAGGCTTGGTAGAAGCCTACAACAACGCTCAAAATGTAGCAGACCGACTGTTGCTCCATGAATGGCTTCGAAGCTACCTTGAATGGTTCTCAGAAAAACCTATTGCCCCTTTAGATGAGGGACAGATACGAGAGTATGCCTATCTAGCTCACATTCAGCCCCGTACACACGAAGACCAAGTACTACTCCGTAGTTACCTAACCAGCATCTTCAGTAAAATAGACCAGAACCGTTTTGGGGAGAAACATCTCATTCGCTCACTCAGTGACGTTCTCGAGAAGATAAATAAAGAAGCCTTTGAAGACACTGCAGAGCTGATCAGTATAGGCAACGTCTTACTAGATAAGATTATACCCAATGAAACTGTGCTTACCAGAGATAATTATCCTACCCACGAGACAATACTCACAGCCCTACACAGCACATTACTCTTAATTTCCCAACTAGCTACAGAAGGCTGGTCTGATGTAGAAGACAGTCTCTATCAAGACTTCCAGGCCAAGATTTCAGCCATCAAAACAGCTAGTAAGTACTATCCAGTTACCTATTACAGCCAGCTACTTGGAGAGAGTTTAGCCACCCTGCGCCGCATTGAACCTCGCACCTTCTCCGATTGTGTAGATGATGCCTGGCAGACGATAAAAACAATAGCTAGCGTATATCAGGTAGCACGAGGGATGCTCAGTTTAGAGATAGACATAAGATCCTGGGAAGAAGCCTATCAACAACTGCAAGCCACAGGTACACAACTACGTAGCGGCATAAGCACATTTTTAGCAACCTACAGAGGCAACGAGCTGTCTTGGTCTTGGCATGATCATTTACTAGATCTGACTAGCAAGAGCATAGCTGACTTTGATTCAGAAGGAACCTATGACACATTCAAAGAGAAACTAGAGAGCTTAGAGCAACTCTATCAAGATCAGCGGAATGAACGACTATTCCTGCGTTACGGTGTTGTTAGGCAACTAACCCTTACTGCACTCCGCGACCCCAACCCTACCATACGCAAGGAAAGTCTAGAGAAGCTAGAAACATTGACCTCGGTCTGGGACAGAGACAAGGAGATAGCCGAAGGCCTGTTAGAAAGCATAGGTTTGATAGCCAAGCAAGGCTATGGAGACGAAGCTGTAAATGCGCGAGCTTACCTACAACAGTTAACTTCTGAACTCACCCAAACTGATGAACAGCCCGTTACACCCCAGTTTCCCTCCTTTCTTAGCCAGTGCTTTCTTTGCTTCAATACTACTATACCCACTTCCCTAGCAACTGTTGAGCGAGTAGGTATGCCTGCCGCCATGAATAAGTGGCTGGGTACTAAGACCTTAAATCAGAAACTCAGTATAGCCCTTACTCGCCTACCTCAGCTAGAGCATCGGCTGTTCGCAAAAGTGCAAGCCGATTTAAAAGTCAAACTGTATCAGAGGAATCAAGCAGAGCCGCCTCCCGTATTACCTGCGGCAGAGCTGCAAGCATTGCTCAGATCCCATTACCAGGCCCCTCATTTCAAAGAGATGCCCTCTTTTCTAGGCGAAGCCCCCATGTCCGTGGAGGTAATAGAATGTCACCTGAAGTTGAATGAACAAAAGAAAATAGAAGACAAAGAAAGCCAAGACCAGTTTTCCCAACGTGAAGAGAGATTACAGTGGGTGAAGACCCCTATCGAGTTCAAAGACCTATTCAAGAAAAGGAGTTTAAAACCCAAAGAACCAGAGAAAGAGATCAACAAAGTGCTATTGGTAGGCGAAGCCGGTACAGGCAAGACCTCTTTAACCAGGAAATTAGCCCATGACTGGTCTGTAGGGAATTGGGGCCAAGAATTTACAGCTGTGTACGTACTACCTGTGAGAGCTTTGAAAGCAGATAAATATGATAACAATGGCCACCCCTGTAAAGATGCAAACTTATCTACAGCCATAGCCAACGAATGTTTCACAGGAAATAAGGCCATTGATGGTTTTAAAAAGCTACGCAGATGTATTGAGGCTTCTCTGAATGACCCTGGCACTCTCGTTATACTCGATGGACTAGATGAACAACATGGTACCAGTGAAACCATACTCCGCGAAGCCAAATCAGGCAATCACAAGCTGTTCCTCACCTCCAGGCCCTATAGTATAGAAACAGAGCGCAGCCTAGTAGACGTAGAAGTAGACCACATGGGTTTTGATGCGACTCAGCGAGACAATTTTGTCAAACATGCATTAACTACATATGTACACCTGTTACAATTCATCCGAGACCATCAATTAGGCGATATGTCCCTTGTACCCGTAAATCTGAAGATACTATGCTCTTTATGGCGAGCTAAAGGAGCCGAAATGCTACAATGGGGCACCCCCATGGGCCTGCCCAGCCTATACCGCAAGCTCGTAGATTACGTTTGGGAGCGCTTTGAAGACGATTCTAAGCTAAGAACAGGTGAACGTTATACATTAGCAGACCAACGTAACCTATTCAAAGATTTAGAACAGATAGCCCTTGAGAGTCTCAAGGTAGGCTCAATTATCATCAACCAAAGTTCAGTAAGAGACATACTAGGTAAAAGGCCCCCAAAGCTACTAGAGATAGCTGGCTTTCTTCTTTTCCAGAATATAGACTCAGCAGAACGCGTTGCTATAGATCCCAGGTACCAATTTCCCCACCTGACCTTCCAAGAATACTTCACAGGCAGATGCCTAGCCAGACAGTTCCTAACAGGTGAACGGCAAGCCGTCACTAAATTTTTAAGACGACACATCTACACCCCCCCGCTACAGGCGCACCCTCTCCTTCATGTCAGGAGAAATCGTAAAAGGCATGTCCAGTGAAGTTAGATCTGTAACCTCAGTCGAAGAGCTAGTGTCTATTCAAGCTTTATTGCAACTAGCAGCTGAACTTCCTAAAGAAATACTAGGTCTCCAATACCTCATATTACAGCTTCGTTTACTCAACGAGTGGTTGTTGGTAACTGAAGATTCAGAAGAAAAAGCCGAGACCATATCATTTTTAGAAGCTAAGTTTCATTTAGGAAAGGACCTCATCACGTGGTTCAACGCAGGCCTACGTCAGTACAGGCAATATGGTGACAAATCCACTCAAGTGCTATACACCACACTCATGACCCTACTCTCAGAAGCCCATGGCGTAACCAAACACTACGGCATTGAGTTGCGCAAACACACTCTCAACGCCCTCCAGGATAGCGACTCTGATGTGCGCATAGCTGCCCTAGAGGCCCTACCGACCCTAGTGGAGAAGGGCGCGGATGTGCAAGGAATGGTAACTCCTATCCTCAACGCCCTCCAGGATAGCGACTGGAATGTGCGCGAGGCTACCCTACAGGCCCTACCGACCCTAGTGGAGCAGGGCGCGGATGTGCAAGCCATGCTAACCCCTATCCTCAACGCCCTCCAGGATAGCGATCCTGGTGACTTTCTCGGTACTGTTCGCAGGGCTGCCCTACAGGCCCTACGGACCCTATTGGAGCAGGGCGCGGAAGTGCAAGCCCTGCTACCCCCTATCCTCAACGCCCTCCAGCATAGCAGCGCTTCTGTTCGCAGGGCTGCCCTACAGGCCCTACCGACCCTAGTGGAGAAGGGCGCGGATGTGCAAGTTATGCTAACTCCTATCCTCAAAGCCCTCCAGGATAGCCACTCTGATGTACGCAGGGCTGCCCTACAGGCCCTACGGACCCTATTGGAGCAGGGCGCCGATGTGCAACTTATGGCAACCCCTATCCTCAACGCCCTCCAGGATAGCGACTCTGATGTACGCAGCGCTGCCCTACAGGCCCTACGGACCCTATTGGAGCAGGGCGCGGAAGTGCAAGCCCTGCTACCCCCTATCCTCAACGC
>JAYMFU010033719.1:0-24466 GCA_036784835.1 Phaeophila floridearum
CGGAACCGCCACCTGTGCCCGCTCCGGGATATGGCTCGCCTGACCTTTGAGCTGCATCACCCGATTGGCGCCGAGCCCCCACGATGAAAAGGGATTCCGGAGCAGAGGACTGCATGAGGGCGCCCGTGGACGACCAGATGCGCTCCTCGTCGATCTGGAGGGACGGCAGATTCCGGGGCCGTGAGCCCGTACCGATGATGATGTGCTTCGCGTCGTACGTCTTCTTGGAACCGTCGCTGGACTCGACCTCGACCTTCCCTTTCCCGGCCAGACGTCCATAACCGTCGAGGTGGGTGACCTTGTTCTTCTTGAACAGGTGACCGATGCCGTTGGTCATCTGCTTGACCACCCGACGACTCCGCTCCTGTGCTGGTCCGAGGTCGAAGGTCACGTCCTTGGCCATGATGCCGTGCTGCTCGCCCTCTTTCATCTCATTGGCGAGGAGGGCACTGGTGAGCATCGCCTTCGTCGGGATGCACCCGATGTTGAGGCAGACACCGCCGAGGGCCTCGGTCTCGACACAGGCGACGTTCATCCCGAGCTGGGCGGCGCGGATGGCGGCGACATACCCGCCAGGGCCGCTGCCGATGATGATGAGATCGAAAGAATTGCTCTCAGCCACGCGGGCCTCTCTCTATGAAACCGGGATCCCTGTAGGACCGGGAAAAGTCATTGGATCTTCAGTTTTCGAAGGTAGAGGAGCCGTGGAAATCGGTAAAGGTGAGACGGGTCACGGATCGTCGTGTACCTTGTGACATGCGCGCTCTGAAGGTGGCATTCGTCGTACAGGGGGAGGGTCGCGGGCACATGACCCAGGCCCTCGCGCTGAGCGCGTTCCTGCGGGACGCCCGCCATGAGGTCGTGGAGGTTCTCGTCGGCCGGAGTCCGCATCGGCCGATACCCGACTACTTCGAGGAAGGCATTCACGCGCCCGTTCGCCCCTTCGAGGCGCCCGTCCAGGTGCCGGGGCGACATCGGCAGGGCCTCTCCGTCGGACGGACCGTGACCGACGCGGTGCGGCGCAGCCCGGCGTTCGTCCGCTCCATGATCTCCATCGCCGAGCGGACCGCCGAGGCCGACGTGCTCGTCAACTTCCTCGACGTTCTGGGGGGGCTCTCCCGCGCTCTCTTCCCAACCGAGGTCCCGTCCCTCGCCGTGGCCCACAACTATGTCTTCCTCCACCCCGAGCTCCGCGCCGCCCCGGGTCCCGCTACCGCCAGGCGGGCGGTGCTGTCATACGCGCGAGCCACGGCGGCCGGTTCGGAGCGGAAGGTGGCCCTCTCGTTCCGGGCGCTCCCGTCGACCGAGGATCGGCTGGAGATCGCCCCGCCTCTCCTACGTCCGGGCCTCGAAGACCTCGTCCCCACCCAGGGGGACTATCTCCTCGCCTACGCACTGAACCCCGGATATGCCGACACCCTCGCCGCTTGGCAGAACGGTCGACCCGACGTACCGGTCCACTGCTACGTGGAGGGCGGCGAAGAGGCCCTGTCCGCCCGTCCGCCCTCGGGCTTCCACGCTCACCCACTCGGTGACCGCGCCTTCCTGGACCACCTGGCCGGTTGTCGCGCATACGTGGGCTCGGCGGGGTTCGAGTCCCTCTGCGAGGCGTACTACCTCGGCAAGCCTGCCCTGGCCGTGCCCACCGAAGGGCAGTTCGAGCAGGTCCTCAACGCCTGGGACGCTCAACTCAACGGCGTGGCGCGCTCGGGCTCCTACGACGACCTGGACGACTTCTGGCTCCACCCTGTCCAGCCCTCCGTCGAGGGGACGGACGCCTTTCGACATTGGGTCGCCCGGGCCCCTGAGATCCTCGTCGGCGCCGTGGAGCGAACAGCCTCCGTGGAGGGAGCGGCCTCCTCGACTCCCTCGACCCTCGAGAAGGTCTGAGTCTTCGTGGCCCTCGAGGTGACGGAGGTCTCGGGTCGCTCGGGGACCGCCCGCTTCATCGACGTTCCGTGGGCCGTGCTCTCGAGCCATACGACGTGGGTGCCCCCTTTGAGGTCCGTGGTGAAGGCCGCGCTGGACGAGACACGGAATCCCTTCTACCGGAACGCCTCCCGCGCCCTCTTCGTCGCAGAGAGCCACGGAGAGCCCATCGGTCGCATCGCAGCCATCGAGAACCGTGGCCACAATCGTCATCACGACGACCGAACGGGCTTCTTCGGCTTCTTCGACTGCATCGACGAGCCCACCATCGCCGACGCCCTGCTCCGACGGGCCGAGGAGTGGCTACGTAGGCGGGGGCTCACGGCGTCGCGCGGACCGGTGAGTCCGTCCCTCAACCACGAGGCTGGCCTGCTCGTCGAGGGGTTCGAGCGCCCCCCGACGATCATGACCCCGTGGAATCCTCCCTACTACGCGGCCTTGCTCGACCATGCGGGCTACGCCAAGGCGAAGGACCTGGTGGGTTACGACGTCCCGTCCGACGGGATGCTCGCCGTCCCGCCTCGGCTACGGCGTCTCGCCCAACGAACCCGGGAACGGACCCGCGTGCGATTCCGGCGACTGGACGTCGACGACCTTCAGACCGAAGCGCGGAGAGCGCTGTCGCTCTACTGTGACGCCTGGTCCGACAACTGGGGCTTCGTCCCCCCCGACTGGGATGAGTTCTGGCACACGGCGCGCGATCTCAAGCAGGTCATCGCCCGGGACTTCTCCTTCGTCGCCGAGGTCGACGGTGAGATGGTGGGGGTGATGATGGTGATCCGGGACATCAACCGCGTCCTGGCCGACGTCCCCTCCGGACGACTGTGGCCCTGGAACGTCGCGAAGATCCTCACGCGCCTCCCGAAGGTGCGTCGCGGCAGGATCGTGCTCCTCGGCCTCCGGGCCGACTACCGGCACCGGGGCCTCTTTCCTCTGTTCGCCTACGAAGCCGCCCGCCGTGCCGAGGAGATGGGCTTCGAAGGAGCAGAGGCCTCGTGGATCCTCGAAGACAACGACCACCTGAGGGCTCCCCTCGAGGCCATGGCCCTCCAGGCCTACAAGCGGTGGCGGATCTACGAGAGGGCCATCTGAAACCGACCCTATCGTACATCCGTAGGTGACATATATCGCTCACGGATGTATGCCCGCGCCGGCGACACGATCGGCCCGGGTCTTCCCACACCGCCAGGGTCCACGGTGTACGAACGCCAACTCGCCGACCTCCTTCCACTGACGCCCACCGTCTTCCACATGCTGGTGGCCCTGTCCGCTGGGCCCACCCACGGGTACGCCGTCGCCCAGGAGGTCGAGGAACTCACCAAAGGCCAGCTCGTTCTCGGGCCCGGGACGCTCTATGGATCGCTCCAGCGGATGGTGGCTTCCGACCTGATCGAAGAGGCAGCCAACCCGGGTGAGGACGGACTCCACGCCGAGCGCCGGCGCTATTACCAGATCACTGGACTGGGGTCGGCCGCCCTGAGGGCCGAAGCGGAGCGCCTTGCGAGGGCCGTCGACGCGGTCAGGGAGCGGCTGGGGTGAGCGGGACACCGCGGCGGAAGGAGGGACGAGACCCCGTCGAAGCGCGACCCACCGTCGAGTCCCCCGACGGTCGTGACCGTCTGCGCCGTCTCTACCAGAAGCTCCTGGCCCTCTACCCCACGGACTTCCGGGCACGCTTCGAGGCCGACCTCCTGCAGGCCTTCGACGACCGCCGGGGTGAGCCTCGCTTTCAGGGCACCGCTGGCGGTCTTCGGCTCATCTCGCTTCTCACACGCGACTTCATGACGTCGTTTCCGCTGGCGCGGCCACGGCCCGAACGACGAGGGATCGACCTGATGATCAATGACGTGTTTCGGGACCTTCGCTTCAGCCTGCACATGCTGGTGAAGAACCCCATGTTCACCGTGGCGGCGGTGGTGACCCTCGCCCTCGGTATCGGACTGAATGCCGCGACGTTCTCGGCGGTCCACGGCATCCTCCTCCGACCACTTCCCGGAACCGAGGACCCCGAGGAGTTGGTGCAGGTCTACCGGGAATGGGCAGGCATCGAATTCGGATCCAACTCCGTGCCCCACTACCAGGACGTGAGGGACCGGACCGAGGACGTCTTCGAGAACGTCGCAGCTTGGTTCTTCGAGCCCATGTCCGTGGCGGCCGACGGCCAGAACGAGCGGACCATGGGCCTCGTTGTGTCGGCGAACTTCTTCCAGACCTTCGGCGTCACACCGGTGGTCGGGCGTGCCTTCCTTCCCGGGGTCGAGGATCGGGACCCGGGTGCCCACCCGGTGGCCGTCATCAGCCACGGCTTCTGGCAGACACGTTTCGGGAGTGACCCTGGGATCGTTGGCCGGTCCATCTCACTCAACGGACACCCGTTTCAGGTCGTAGGCGTGACGCCGTCGGACTTCAACGGCCCCATGACCATCGCGGAGCCACCCATCTTCGTACCGCTCATGATGACCAACGTCATCCGGCCCGGGTTCGACATGCTCAACGCCCGAGGCAACAACAACATGAACGTCATCGGCCGGATGCACGACGATGTCACCATCGAACGTGTCGGCGAGAGGATGGACGTCGTTCTCGCGCAGCTCCTGGAGGAGTATCCCGAGTCCTACGACGATCAGTTGGGAACGACGCTGGTGCTCCAGAGCGAGGCCGGCATCCACCCTTCGTTCGGGGGAGCACAGATGGGCATGAGCACCGTCATGATGGCCGTGGTGGGGCTCCTGCTGCTCTTGGCGTGCGTCAACGTGGCGAACCTCTTCCTGGCTCGGGCTCGCGACAGACGGAGGGAGATGGGAATCCGTCTGAGTCTCGGCGCGAGCCGCGGACGGATCATCCAACAACTCCTCACCGAGAGCCTGACCTTCAGCTTCGTAGCGGGCCTCGCCGGCCTCGCCATCGCCAACGTCTCGGTGGGGCTGCTCGCGGCATTCCGACCACCCATCGATGGCCCGTGGGCCGTGGGCGTGGAGATGGACACCACGGTGCTGCTCTTCACAGCGGCGGTCTCTCTAGCCGCGGGCTTCGCCTTCGGCATGGCTCCGGCCCTACAGGCGGCCAAGACCGACACCGTGTCGTCGGTCAAGGGTGTGGGCGGGAGGGTGGGCCGTTCACGTGTGAGCAGCGGCCTCGTGGTGGCCCAGATCGCATTGTCGCTCATCCTGCTCACCAGCGCGGGCCTCTTCCTGCGCAGCCTCCAGTCCGCCACCCGAATCGATCCGGGCTTCGACGATCCGGCCAACCTGGCCATGACCTCCGTCGACCCCCAGCTCCAGGGCTACGACGAAGCCCAGGCTCGCGACTTCTGGGATCGTCTCATCGACGAGGTGGGCCGCATGCCCGAGGTCACGTCCGTGGCTCTCACCAGCACGCCCCCGCTGGGCCTCAACACCAGCGATCGCGGGGTAGTGATTCCGGGCTACGAGTTCGCCGAGAACGAGCGGTCGAGCCTCCACTACGCGTACGTCAGCGAGGGATACGTGGAGACCATGGGTATCGATCTCCTCGATGGCCGGTCCTTCACGGAGGCGGACGATGCCGATGCGCCACGCGTCATGCTCATCAACCGCCGATTCGCGGACCGGTTCTGGCCCGGGGAGTCGGCTGTCGGAAAGACGGTGGAAACGGCCGGGACCTCGTGGGCTGTCGTGGGCGTGTTGGAGACCGGCAAATACGGCAGTCTCGGGGAAAGCCCGACGGAGTTCATGTACATGCCTCACCGGCAGCGCTTCCAGTCGGACATGACCCTGGTGGCCCGTACGCCCGCCGATCCCAGCGCGGTCATGCAGAACATCCGCCAACTGGTTCGCAACGCGGATCCGAACATGCCGGTGTACGACGTTCGGACGATGGAGGACCACATGGGTATCGCCCTTCTCCCCGCTCGGCTCGGGGGAACCGTACTCGGCATTTTCGGTCTGCTGGGACTCGTCCTCGCCGCCGTCGGCATCTACGGCGTCATGGCCTACTCCGTCTCACAGCGTAAGCGGGAGCTGGGCATCCGGGTCGCCATGGGTGCAGACCGTCGCTCCGTGGTGCGGCTCGTGCTGCGCGAGGGCTTCCGCTTGGCCATCATCGGGACCGTCGTCGGTCTCGTGGTGGCGCTTGCCGCCGCGCGCCTCGTCCAGGGCTTGCTGTACGACGTGAGCGCCGTGGACCCCATCGCCTTCTCGCTCGTGCCGGCGACACTCCTGGCCGTGGCGTTGATGGCGGTGTACGTGCCAGCCCGCCGGGCCGCCGCGGTGGATCCCATCGGGGCGCTGAAGGCGGAGTAGGGCGTGCGGCCTACCCGTCCGTCATCGGCCTCCCTCGCGAGTGCATCTCGAACCACTTCCGCAAGAAGAGCTGCGTCCGAAGGAAATTCGACGGGTTGCTCGACGTTCCGTGCCACTCGTCCTGGAAACGGATCATGGCCGTGGGGACGCCCATGACTTTGAGGGCCGCGTAGTACTCCTCGGTCTGCGGCATGGGTGTCCGGAGATCGTTCTCGCCGGTCATGAGCATGGTCGGCGTGGAGACGTTGCCCACGTACATGAGGGGGGAGCGGCGCAGGTGCTCGCTCGGGTCGTCCCACGGGAAGTTCTCGAAGTTGCGGTACCAGCCGATGCCGTCGGTGGTGCCGACGAAGGAGAGCCAATTGGTCACCGGACAGTTGGCGGACGCGGCGGCGAAGCGATCGGTATGGCCCACCACCCATGACGTCAGCACACCGCCGCCGGAGCAGCCGTACACGAACATGTTGTCTTCGTCGACGTAGCCCTGGTCGACCACGTAGTCGACGCCGTTCATGAGGTCGTCGAAGTCCTTGCCCGGGTATGCGTTCTTGATGGCGTTACCGAAGGCGCTCCCGTAGCCGGAGCTGCCTCGGGGGTTGGTGTAGAGGATGACGTACCCGTTCGCGGCATGCTCCTGCCAGCCGAAGTTGAAGCCCACGTTGTACATCCCGTGGGGACCACCGTGGATGGAGAGCATGAGCGGGTATTGCCGGTTCGGATCGAAGTCCGGTGGCTTCACGATCCACCCCTGGATCTGGTAGCCGTCCACCGATTCGTACCAGATCTCCTCCACGTCTCCGAGGGTCACGCCTGCGAAGATGTCGTCGTTGACCCGCGTGAGTTGGGTTCGCGCCTCCGGGTTGGCGAGGTCGAAGGCGACGATGTCGCTGGGCACCTGCGGCGCGCTGAACGTGCCTACGGCCCGACCGTTCTCGCTGAAGGAGCTGAGAGCGAACATGTGGTCGCCGTCGGAGAGTTGGCGCACGCCACCGTCCACCGAGGCGAAGTGCAGGTTCCGCGTACCCTCCGAGCTCACCGTGAGGTACAGACCGCTCCCGTCGTCGGCCCACCGCATGCCGTTGATGGAGCGATCGAAGTCACCCGAGATGAGGCGGGGATTCGAGCCGTCGCGGTTCATCAGGTAGATGCCCGAATTCCGATAGGTATCGTCGTGGAAGTCCGAGCCCCGGTACGCGATGACATCACCACGCGGCGACGGAAGCGGACTCGAGTCCTGACCGCGACGTGACGTGAGCTGGCGGATGCGTCCCGACATGACGTCCACCGAGTAGACCTCCGACTCCCTCCACGACAGCTCGGCGTCTTCGGTCCGGAGCGACGAGAAGACGAGCTCACGGCCGTCGGGTGTCCACTCTCCCGTCGAGTGGTTCCACTCGCCGTCGGTCAACTGGCGTGCGGTACCTCCGATGGCAGGGACGACGAAGATATGGCGCCAGCCCTCATCGACGTATCCCACGCGATCCTGCCGGTAGTCCGCCCGGGTCACCACCTTCGGCGGAGCCGTCCATTCGGCACCGTCGGGGCGTCCGGGGGGCGAGACGGTGAAGGCCGGCTCCCCGTCGACGTTCATGCTGAAGGAGAGGCGCTCGCCATCTGGAGACCAGCGGATCCCACTCAGGCTCTTCGTGAGCCGGGTCACCTGACTCGTGGCGCCCTCGTCGTCCATCCATCGCACGAAGATCTGACTGCCGGTCGGCTCGCCGCGCGCCGTATATGCGATTCTCGTACCGTCCGGCGACCAGATGGGCCCGGATCCGTCCACCAGGAAGCGGTTCCTGGAGCCGTCGGCGTTCATGATCCAGACGGACGACTCCCTGCTGTCGTTCATCTTGTCGACCCAGCCACGTGTGTACACGATCTCCGTTCCGTCCGGCGAGATCTGGGGGTTGGATACGCTCTCGAGCTCGAGGTACATCTCGAGGTCGATGGTCCGGATGTCGTCGGCCTGGGCCTCGATGTGGACCGGCGCGAGGAGCGCCAGGCCCAGGGAAGCGACGGTGGTCAGGAAGGATGCGCGCGTGATCATGCCGAGCCTCGCTGCTGCGTGTTGGACGGGCCCCGACAGTCGACGCAGAGCGTCACCCACGCGCCGACCGAAGGCGGGAGGCCAAGCTACGGCGGGGCCCCAGTCGCCGCGAGGGCACCGCAGGCTCGGCATCCATCCTCGCCAGCGTCGATCCGGGGACGGCGCTCGGGCCACGGGTGTCACTTCCGCGGTCGAATCTCGTAGGATCTGGCGGATGCGCAGGTCGTTGAAACCGGGATCGGATGCCAGGAGGGGAGACATGCTGAGGAAAGCAGTCGGGGTGGCGGTGATGGCGTGGTTGGTGAGTTCCGCGACTTCCGCGGACGCGGTCGGAGCACAGACGCCGACGTGGCAGGATGTACAGGTCAGTGACATCCAAGCCATGCACGAGAAGTTCAGGGCGCTGGCCGGAGCTTTCGAAGAGAGCCAGTACGACTGGCGACCCATGGAGGGTGTCCGATCCGTTCGCGAGGTCCTGGGTCTCGCCGTGGCCGAGGCGCACCTCTTCCCCACCGGGTGGGGTTATGACGCGCCCTCCACGTCGGAGCCCGGCTTCATGGCCGAGCTCGATCGGGCCGCAGCCCTCTCGAAGGCCGAGATGATCCGCGAGCTCGACACGTCCTTCGCCTTTCTCATCGGCGTGGTCGAGGGAATGTCGGAGGCCGAGCGAATGGCCGACGGTGAGTACTTCGGTCAACCCATGCCCGTCCACGCCAGTGTCGCCGTGGCGATGAACGACATGCACGAGCACCTGGGTCAGCTCATCGCGTACGCGCGGACCAATCAGGTCGTCCCGCCCTGGAGTCGCGGCAACGACTGAGGCGTCGGCCTTCCCCGACGACCCTCTAGAGCAGAATCGCCGCGGGCTCCTCGAGCATCGTCTTGAGCGTCTGCAGGAAGCGCGAGCCCTGAGCGCCATCGATGACCCGGTGGTCGCAGCTCATGGTGATGCGCATCCGCGGCCGCACGACGACATCGCCGTCGACGACCACCGGCGTTTCCTCGATGCCGCCCACCGCCAGGATCCCTGCCTCCGGCGGGTTGATGATGGCGGTGAACTCGTGGATGCCGAACATGCCCAGGTTCGAGACGGAGAAGGTGGCGCCCGTATACTCCTCGGGCATCAGCTTCTTCTCCCGCGCCCGGCCCGCCATCTCCTTCACCTCGGCCCCGATCTGGACGAGGCCCTTCCGGTGGGCGTTTCGGACGATGGGGGTGATGAGGCCGTCGTCGATGGCCACGGCCACGCCGAGGTGAACGGCGTTGAAGCGACGGATGTGATCGCCCTGCCACTGGGCGTTGCAGTTCGGGTGCTGACGAAGCGCTGCGGCCGTGGCCTTCAGGACGATATCGTTGAACGAAATCTTCACGCCCTCGTCCTTCAGCGAGGCGTTCATGCTGGCCCGGGCCTCCATGGCGCGGCCCATGTCCACGTCCATGGTGAGGTAGAACGTCGGCACCGGCCCGATGGACTGGACCAGGCGCTTGGCGATGGCCTTCCGCATCTGGGAGACCGGGACGTCCTCGTACTCGGCTTCGTCCGGCGACCACGTCTCGGTCGTGCGGGTCGGGGCAGAGACCCCTTCCTCCTTGGCCTTCTCGACGTCACGCTTCACGACCCGGCCCCCGGGACCCGAGCCCGAAATCCGGGACAGCTCGATGCCGGCCTCCTCGGCCAGGCGACGGGCGAGAGGCGATGCCTTGACGCGGCCGTCGCCTGATCCGCCGGACGCGCTGGCCTGGTCCGCTGCGTCGGGCGCAGCCGGGGCGGGCGCAGCCGTGGCTGGCGCCTCGGCGACGGGAGCCTGATCGGTAGCCTCGGCGCCGGCATCGGCCTCGTGGGCCTCTTCACCGGCTCCATCGTCGCCGGCTGCCACTGCACTGCCGCCGCCAGAGGCCCCCTCGACGTCCGAGATGTCCTCGTCGGCCCCGGCGATGACGCCGATGACCGCGCCCACCTCGGCCGTGCCACCTTCGCCGAGGAAGATCTTCCTCAGCACGCCGTCACCACGCGCGACGAGCTCCATCGTCGCCTTGTCCGTTTCGATCTCGGCGAGGACGTCTCCGTTGGCGATTTCGTCGCCCTCGGACTTGAGCCACTGGACGAGTTGGCCTTCCTCCATGGTCGGAGAAAGAGCCTCCATATGCACCTTCGTAATCATGGCTTCTGGGGCCTTTGATCTGAGCGCGCGAAACGGCGGGCGTCGAAAGTCGTCACCGGTACAGCACCTTGTTCACCGCCTCCACGACGTGATCGGCGGAAGGCTTGGCCATCATCTCCAGATTCTTGGCGTACGGCATGGGGATATCGGCCTGGGTCACCCGGAGGATGGGGGCGTCGAGGTAGTCGAAGGCCTCCTCCTGGATCATGCTGACGATCTGTGCGCCGGTCCCCGCGTAGGGCCAGCCCTCCTCGAGGTAGACGAGTCGGTTGGTCTTCTTCGCCGTCTCGAGGATGGCGTCCATGTCGAGGGGGCGGATGGTGCGCAGGTCCAGGACGTCGGCTTCGATGCCGTCCTTCTCCAGCTTCCCTGCCGCCTGCAGAGCCACGTGGATCATCTTCCCGTGGGTGACGATGGATACGTCGGCGCCCTCCCGCTTCAGGTCGGCCACACCGAGGGGAATGACGAAGTCGTCGTCCTCGGGGACCTCGCCTTTGAAGTTGTAGAGGAGCTCGCCCTCCATGAACGCCACGGGATCGTTGTCCCGGATGGCGGCCTTGAGGAGCCCCTTGGCGTCGGCCGGCGTCCCCGGGGTCACGACTTTGCAGCCCGGGGCGTGGGAGTAGTAGGTCTCGCACGCCTGGGAGTGTTGAGCCGAAAGCTGGAGCGCGGCGCCCGTCGGTCCGCGGAAAACGATGGGCATGGAGAACTGACCTTCCGACATGTAGTGCATCTTCGCCGCGTGATTGATGACCTGGTCGATGGCCAGGAAGGCGAAGTTGAAGGTCATGAACTCGATGACGGGCCGCAGTCCCGCCATGGCGGCGCCGACCCCCAGACCGGTGAAGCCCAGTTCGCTGATGGGGGAGTCGACGATCCGCTTCTCCCCGAAGTCTTCGAGCAGGCCTTTGGAGACCTTGTAGGCTCCGTCGTATTCGGCCACCTCCTCACCCATGAGGAAGACGTCGGGATCGCGCTCCATCTCTTCCCGGAGGGCCTCGTTGAGGGCCTCGCGATACGTCATCACCGCCATCTAACGATCCCTCCCGTCGAAGAACAGCCGACCATGCTCGTTCTCCTCGGCCCAGACGTTCCGGTAGAGCGCGTCGCGATCCGGCTTGGGCGAGGCGTCGGCGAAGTCGGCGGCCTCCTGGGCGACCCTCCGCGCCTCGGCATCCATCTCGTCGAGGGCGTCCGAATCCAGGGCGTCCTCCTGCATGAGGATGTCCCGGAGGAGCGCGATGGGGTCCTGCTCCTTCTTCGCGCGGTCCACCTCTTCGGTGGAGCGGTAGGTGCCCGACACCGGGTCGGACATGGAGTGCCCACGGAACCGGTAGGTCTGGAGGTCCACGAACTGGGGACCGGCCCCCTCACGAACCTCCTGGGCCAGATCCCTGAAGCGGGCGTACGTCTCCAACACGTCCTGGCCGTTCACCACGTGGGCCGGGACGCCGTGGGCGCACGACTTCGTCGCCATCTCGGTGGTGGAGACCCGCGAGAAGGCCGTTCCCATGCCGTACGCGTTGTTCTCCACGACGTAGATCACCGGGAGGTTCCAGATGGCGGCCATGTTCAAGGACTCGTGGAACGCCCCCTGGTTCACCGCTGCATCGCCCATGAAGACCACACAGACGGTGTCTTCTTCCTTGTACTTGATCTTCCAGCCGATGCCCGTGGCGAGGGGCACCTGACCACCCACGATGCCGTGCCCCCCCATGAATCGGTGCTCGGCGTCGAAGATGTGCATGGAGCCGCCCTTTCCGCCGGACGACCCGTCGGCGCGTCCGTAGAGCTCCGCCATGACCGCGTTGGGCGCCACGCCCTTGGCGATGGCCTGGGTGTGCTCCCGATACGCGCTCATGACGTAGTCGTCGCCGCGGAGGGGCTTGATGCACCCGGCCGCTCCTGCCTCCTGACCGATGTGCAGGTGACAGAATCCGCCGATCTTGCCGATGGCGTAGGCCTCTTCGGCCTTCTCCTCGAAGCGGCGATAGAGGAGCATGTCCCGAAGGAGGTCGAGGGCCAGCTCCTCGCTGATCCCCGACTCCTGGAGAGGGCTGCCCGCCTTCTTCGAACTCTGCTTGGCCTTCTTCTTTTCTTTCGTTTGAGCCACGTCAAGCTCCGTTGGCTGCCCGACCGGGACGGCCGAGCTCGAGCTGTACGAGGTTCAAGCGAACCTCGGCGGGGGCGGGGACATCCGCCTCCATCACGTTCTGAATGGCGCCCGGACCGCCGGCCTCCACCTCCCGGGCCTGCTCCTTGGCGTGGTAGCTGGACCGCACGAGGGGCCCGGACTCCACGTGCCGGAAGCCGTACTCCTCCTCACCCACCGTCTTCCACATGGCGAACTCGTCGGGGGTCACCCAACGAGCCACTGGAATGTGCATGGCCGAAGGGCGGAGATACTGCCCGAGGGTCAGAATGTCCACGGACGCTTCTCGGAGGTCGATCATCGCCTGGCGAATCTCGTCCTGCTCCTCACCCATTCCCAGGATGATACTGGTCTTGGTCAGCATCTCCGGATCCAGCCGCTTTACGGCGCCCAGATACGAGATGGATCGCCAGTAGCGCCCCCCGGGCCGAACGTCGGGGTGAAGCCTGAGCACCGTCTCGAGGTTGTGCCCGAGGATCGCCGGCTTGGCATCGACCACCGTTTTCAGCGCGTCCTCGTCGCCCTTGAAGTCGGGAATGAGGACCTCTACCGAGCATCCGGGCACCTCCTCGTGGATCCGGCGGATGGTGTCGGCGTAGATGGCCGCGCCGCCGTCGGGAAGCTCGTCGCGATTCACGCTGGTGATGACGACGTGCTCCAGCCCCATCTTCGACACGGTCTCGGCCACCCGCCGGGGCTCGTCCTCGTCGAGCTCGGTGGGAAGTCCGTGGGCGACGCCACAGTACTTGCAGGCCCGCGTGCAGACATCGCCGAGAATCATGAAGGTGGCCGTTCCGGCCTCCCAGCACTCACCGATGTTCGGGCAACCGGCCTCTTCACACACCGTGTGGAGGCCCTCCGATCGCATGAGCTTCTTGAGGCGCAGGTAGTTCTCACCACCTGGCGACCGCACCTTCAGCCACTTCGGCTTCCGGGAACGGATGTCGATGGTGTCCAGGTCCTCATGGGCCCGGATCTTCGATGTGCCCTTGGGCTTCACCACACCGGTGTCCTTCCCGGTTGGGGCGTACCCTCTGGGTGCGTCGGTATCTATGCTCACGGCTTGTCCAGCGTTCGAGCGTTTGGAGCCTGCCTGATTAGGGCAGAGCCTGAAAAGATGTCGCGTTCGGCGACCCTCACAAGGTCGAGGGGGCCTTGAAGATCAGTCGGTTTTACGTCTGCGTAAACGGCCACGACCCTCCGCGACCATCGCCTCGTAGCGAGTCTCGATGTGGGCGGCGACCTCATCCGGGTCGTCCGTGACCAGCAAGAGATCGAGGTCGACGTCGGCGATCTTGCCCTCCTCGAGCATCCGGTCGCGGATCCAGTCCACCAGACCCTCCCAGTAGTTGCAACCGACCAGCACCACGGGAAAGTTCCGGACCTTGCTGGTCTGGATGAGCGTCAACGCCTCGAAGAGCTCGTCCATGGTCCCGAAGCCCCCCGGGAAGATGACGAAGGCGCAGGCGTACTTCACGAACATGGTCTTGCGGACGAAGAAGTACCTGAAGTCGATGGAGTGATCGAGGTACGCATTGCTCTCCTGCTCGAAAGGCAGCTCGATGTTGCAGCCCACCGAGGGTGCACCAGCCGCCTGGGCCCCCTTGTTGGCCGCTTCCATCATGCCCGGCCCCCCTCCCGTGATGACGGCGAAGCCGGCCTCGCCGATCTTGCGGGCGGTCTCGACGCACTTCTGATACATGGGATCGTCAGGCGTGGTGCGGGCCGAGCCGAAGATCGAAACGCCGATTCCAATCTGACTCATCTCCTCGAAACCCTCGACGAACTCTCCCATGATCCGCAGCACCCGCCAGGAGTCGCGCCCGATGCTCTCGAGTTCCTCGAAGCTCTGCAGGAGTCGCTCGTCCTCCGTCTCGCGGTCCCGGGGAAGGGGCGCACGCGGGTTCTTCGACGGATCGTAGGCGTCGTTCATTCATCCTCCATGAGTTTCGATGACGGCCGCCCGGATGGCGGCGAGTCGTCCGGCTGTCGGGCGATTGCCCCGACTCACGTCCGGTCCTGCGTTCGGAGCCAGGCGCCTGCCCGGGGCAGGGCGTCTTCGTGGTGGTGCGAGGGGGTCCACGCCAGCTCGCTCCTGATCCGGCGCGAGGGGTAAGGATTCTCGCCCAGGGCCAGGCGCGCCACCCTTTCCAATGGAAGGTGCTTGGCTCCGGGAGTCGAGAGACCCAGACGCGACAGGGCTTTGGCACCTCCGCTGACCAACCCTCCGGGGATGCCGACGAACCGGGGCCGGCGTCCGAGCCCCTCGGCGAGGAGGCGGAACAGCGCCCTCTGGGTCAGGGGGTAGTCGAGCCCTATGTCGAACGTCGCCCCCCCGGGCTCGGCTTCGAGGACGAGACGGACGGCCTCGGCGACGTTACCGGCATAGACCACAGGGAGTGCGTTGTCGCCGGGCCCGAAGAGTGGCACCAGGGGAAGCCGCACGATGTCGGCCACGGCCGGGGTCATGAGACGATCGCGCTCTCCGTAGACGGCGGACGGACGGACCACCGTGACCGGCAGGCCTCGCCGGCTCTCGATGCCACGTGCTACCTCCTCCGCCTCCCGCTTCGATCGGGCGTAGAGGTCGTCGGTGGGAATGCCCCCGTCGATGGGCGTCGACTCGTCCACCGGCCCGGGGGCTGCACCGTAGACCGCCACCGATGACACGTGGACGGCATGACGGACCCCGACCTCGGCAGCCGCCCTCAGGACGTTGCGGGTGCCGTCGACGTTGACCGCTCGAACCCTGGGCCACTCCCGCCCGGCGTACACCAGCGCGGCGCCGTGCACGACGTGGGTGCATCCCGCAACGAGAGGCGCGAGTCGGTCGGGCTCGTCGCGGACGTCCCCCTGGGCGAAGTCACAGCCGAGGTCGCGGAGGTGCGCGGTGTCGGAGGACGCCCTGACGAGGGCGACGACCTCGTGCCCCTTCGCTAGAAGCTCGGCTGCCAGATGCGAACCGATGAGCCCCGTCGCGCCGGTGATGAAGACCTTCACCGGGGGCGGCGCGGAGGCGTCACACGGGCGCCATCGCCGCGCACGCCGGCGGGCTCAACGGCCAGCGAGGAAGCGCTCGGCGTCGTCGCGGACGGCCCCGACGATGAGGGAGTGGCTGGTGTATTCCTCGAGATCCCGCTGGCTCTCTTCGTCGTAGATCTCGAGGACTCGCCGGTAGTGGGTCTCGGCCTCGTCGAGTTCGCCCAACTCGACGGCGGCCTCCGCCGCGGCCGCCAGTCCGAGGAGGTGGTTGGGATCTTCGTCGATGATCTCGTAGGCCTGTGCCAGAGCCGCCTCGAAGTTGCCGGCGGTCCGATTCAGCATGGAGAGATGGAAGAGCCCGTCCAGGGTGAGCGGCCTGGCCCGCTGATAGGCGGCGATGGCCATGGGCATGAACGCCTGGGCCTGGGCGGAGTCGCCGGCGGAAACCGAAGCCATGACCCGGTTGAAGAGCCGATCGGCGGCCTCGATTGGGGTCATGTTGGAGATGTCGGGCGGCGTGCCTCCGGCGGATGGAGTCGCGGTTTGGGCTCCACCGGCCTCGGTCGGCGTGGATCCGGGGGCGGCTCCGGGCCCGGGTCGGACCATGGAGACCCCCACGAAGACGATGAGCGCGAACATGGCTGCCCCCGCAACCCACCATGCCAGGTTCTGACCGGTGAGCACCGACGCGGCAGCCTCCCGGTGGGCGCTCCGCGTCGCACCCGCGGACTTGGCCCCGCACTGGTTACAGAACTGGGCGCCTGCCGACACCTTGCTCCCGCACTGATTGCAGAAGCGACCGCCGAGGTTCGCGCCACAGTGCTGACAGAAGTTGCCCGTCGCCGGACGATTGCACTCTGGACAGAACGGGCCTTTGCTGCTGGACGTCATTTCCGGATCGCGTTGAAGAGAAGGGGCCACGTGGCCATGGTCTGCGCTCGATAGTTCGGCTGGAACCCGAACAGAATCGCCGAACCCTCACCGATGGTGACCTCCAGGATGGCCGGCCGACCGGCTATGTGTTCACCTCCCAGTACCCATCCGGAGAGGAGGGGGTCACCGGAGCCGTACCGCGCCAATACCTGGACCCGCTCGTCCGCCACCTCGTACGCCATGCTCGAACGCCAATACCAGGCGGCGACCTCATCACGCATCCCTTCGGTCACCGGAGAGTCGTCGAGCTCCAGGCGCAGGATCGAGCCGGGGATGTAGAAGGCCGTGTTGGACAGGTTCTCGGTGACGTTGCCGATGTCCAGGTCGAAGAGGTCCCGCACGAAATCCGTGGCTTGCTCGACGGCGATGACCCGACCGCCTCTCCGGACGAATTCGGCCACCCTGTCGGCGCCTATCGTGCCCAGGCCACCCGCGTACTCGGGCGGCACCTCACCCTCTTCGAAGCCATCGAGTATCGACGCCGCCGACTGGGCCTGGAATACGAGGACATCATATCGGTCCAACGCCCCACCCTGGATGTCACCGTCATGCAAGGTGTCGTAGGGCATTGCGTACTGGTCGAAGACCCAGCGTTGCCAGCCCTCGGTCATGGGTTCGTCCCACGACTTGTACAGGGCCACCCGCGGGGCGTCGGGCCCCTGGAGGTGCTCGGGTAACCGGAAGTCGAAGTCCGGCACGCCCACCGGCTCGGACAGGGAGACGCCGAGGCTCCCGTCCACGGCCACCGCATCGAAATCGAGGAGGTAGCCGAGGGTGTGGGCCGTGACGTCGTAGGGGCGCTGGGGTGGCCCACCCGGGTACTCGCGGAGGTCGGGATAGTACTGGACCTCGAGCATGGTGTTGGCAAAGCTCGCCCAGGGTTGCCGCATGGGGATCACGTAGGACCCCTGTGGGAAGGTCACCGCTCCCACCGTGAAGTCGGCCTCCGCCCGGTGGACCTCCACGTCAGCCATCGTGAGGATGCGAACGGCATAGTCCACGCCCGGGGCGTTCTCCTGACCCGACGGGATGATCCACCAATCGGGCCACTCGTCCCATCCCTCCACGGCCCGCTGAATGATCGCGTAGAAGTTCTCCAGCCAGAATCGCCGGTTCTTGGCGGCATTGGCCAGGAGCGCCATGGCTCCCGCCTCCTGGTACTCGACGATGTCGGAGAGCCGCCAATCCCCTCCCGTCCAGGGGGCCGGGAAGTTCCACGAACGACGGCTGGCGTCGAAGTTCCGCCCGGGTCCGAGCTCCGAAGGATCGACGGTGATGGGCGTCGCCATTCGCGCCGACGCCGTCTCGGACAAGATGCGGGCCGCTCCGTGGTAGTGCATGTACGCCCGCGCCGGGGTGTACGCATCGTATTGGGCGTTCACCACCACGCCCCGTTTCCCTTGGGACGTGAGCTCGGCCGCCATGTACGCGCCCAACTGATTCACGGCTGTAGTGATGGCCGGATCGATGTTCGGCTCCCACGGCTCGATGTAGGGCGGGAAGAAGATCCGGGCCCCACGGCTCCCCATCTGGTGGACGTCGTGGACGATCTGGGGGTGCCACGCGTTGTGGGCGTCGCGGACAGTGAGGACCGTCTCGTCCTGGGTGAAGGCGTACCAGTCCCGGTTGTTGTCGTGGCCGACATAGTAATGGTACAGCCAGGGAAGCGGGGCTCCCTCGTATTCGGTGCCCACGTGGCTCATGTACCAATCGACGACCCATTGCAGGCCGTCGGGATTGAGCGAGGGAATCTGGAGGAGGATCACGTTGTCCAGGATCTCCTGGACCTCGGGGCTCTCCGATGAAGCGAGTCGGTAGGCCAGGTTCGCCGACATCTGACTCGACCCGACCTCCGTGGCGTGGATGCCCTGCGTGAGGAGGACAACCGTCTTGCCTTCGTCCAGGAGTGCCTCGAGTTCCGCCTCGCCTCCCACGGTTCTCGGGTCTGCGAGCTTCATCTGGATGGCGTGCAGCTCATCGAGACGCGCGTGGTTCTCCGGGCTCGTGATGGTGAGCATGACGAAGGGACGGTCGCGCGTCGTGGTCCCGAGGGTGTCGACGACGACTCGGTCGCTCGTCCCGGCGAGCCGTTCGAAGTAGGACGTAAGTTCGGTCCAGTCGGCGAGACTGCGGTCGGTGCCTATCTCGAATCCGAAATGCTCGACCGGCGCCGGTACCTCCTGACTGGAGATGGGCACGGCCAGCACGAGCGCGGCGATCACCGCTGCCGTCATACGGCCTTTCACGTAGAGACTCCCGGGGGAACGGCCACCGCCGGCGGCCGGGCAAGTGCTGTAGGGGGAGAAAAGATGGTATCCAAGCACCGGCTGGGCGGCAACGACCCGCCGAGCCGGAGCCGGTCTCCAACGGACCCTCAGTCGTCCCGCTTCTGTGACTCCATCCGGCGGCGTACCGTGAGGTCCCGGGCCACCCACAGAATGCGACTCCCCTCGTCGTCGGACGATACTCGACTCAAGGCGAGCTCCACGGGGATCTCACTCCCGTCCGGCCTCTGGATGGAGAACGGGTGCCCTTCGACGATGGAGCGCCGGTGGGGATCGCGCTCGAAGGCGGCCCGCAACTGGGCCAGGCGCGGGCGGAAGGAGTCGGGCAGAAGATGCTCCAGGCTCGAGCCCACGATCTCACTCAGCGAGTACTGGAAGAGGGCTTCGGCCTGGTCGTTCATATTCACCACCGCCCCGGCGGCATCTGTGAGGATGAGGGCGTCGGGCGCCATTCGGAGCATGGCCCGGGTGCGCTCCTCCTTCTTCCAGAGAGCCAGCTCCTGCCGTTTTCGGCCGGTCACGTCCCAAAGGAAGCCTCGCAGGACTCCTCCCTCGTCGGTTTCGACGAAGCCCAGCACTTCAGCCACCCAGACCACACGCCCGTCCGCGCGCTCCAACCTGTAGTCGACCTCGTGTCGACCTCGAGCCTCCGCCGTGTTACGACGAACCTCGAGCATCGTCGCTTGATCGTCGGGCGGCACCACGGTCGACCAGAAGTCCTCGGCGGTCCAACGTTCGATGGGCAGGCCCAGGAGATCGTCGGCCTGGGGACCCACGTAGCGTACACGGCCGGAGGGGTCGAGCTCGATCGGGACGAGGGCAGACGTCTGCAGGAAGCCCGCGGGGTCGGTCAGGGGTCTCAAGGTCAGAGCCCCGTCGGCTGGTCGATGAAGTGATGGTCGAGCTCGAAGCGCTCGGCCAGATGCTCCCCCAGCGCCCGGATTCCGAAGACCTCGGTAGCGTAGTGGCCCGCGAATAGAACGTGAATTCCGAATTCCACGGCATCGAAGTACGTGTGGTGGGCGCCTTCCCCGGTGACGAAGGCATCCAGGCCCAGCTCCGCGGCATCTTCCACGAACGAGCCACCGCCCCCGGTGAGCACCCCGACGCGTTCGATCACGTCCGGCCCACCCGGTAGTGCGATCACGGATCCCCCGACTGCCTCCGACACCCTTTGCTGGAACGCCTCCGGCGCGAGCGCCTCGGGTAGCCGACCCCACCATCCCAGATCGACTCCTTCGTAGGCTCCGATCCGTCCCTCGGTAGAGATGCCCAGGGCGCGAGCCAGCAGGATGCAGTTTCCGATCTCGCCGTGGCCGTCCAGGGGCAGATGGCAGCTGTAGAGGGCCAGATTCGCCTCGAAGAGGCGGGTCAGTCGACGATGCATCCGCCCTACGACAGGCTGCAGGCCTCCCCAGAAGAGACCGTGATGCACCATGAGAAGGTCTGCCCCCAGGTCAGCGGAGGCCTCGATGGTGCCCGCCGAGGCGTCGACGGCGGTTGCGATGGTCTCCACCGTAGCCGATCCCGCCACCTGCAAGCCGTTCAAGGCCGTCTTGTAGTCGGGGTGCCCTGGCACGCCGAGGTATTCATCCACGTACTGAAGGAGCGATTCTAGTTTCATCCACCCCTCCGGAACGGGGTGTGGATAACCGGTTGAAAACGCGAATCGGGCTCCACGGAGTCCCTGTAGCGGGTCATCGGAATCCGACCTAACCGGTTGGTGTGCAACGTCTTGAGCGGCCAGTGGTCCTGGCTGGCGACCGAGCGTACCCGGCTGGGGAAAAGCGACGCGTCAATCAACTCGACGCGGCACCCGCCACCTCGGGGGGGCGAGCCCCGATCCCACTCGCCCGCTTCTCGTTCTTTCCTTCGCCGACGGCGTCCGCGCCCATGAGGACGCTTCCGTTGAGGACGGCGCCCTCCTCCAACTGCATCCGACGGGTGTGCACCTCACCGTCGATCCGGCAGGTGGCCTGGAGCTCGAGGCGTGAGGCGGCCGTGAGCTTGCCGTCGACGCGTCCCGAAATCACCGCGTCCTGGGTCACGACGTCGCCCTTCACCGAGCCTTGCTTGCCGATGACCACCGCTTTGCCCGCTTTCACCGAGCCTTCGACGGTGCCCTCGATGCGTACCGTGCCATCGGTTTCGCAATCGCCGACGATGGTCATGCCGGGGCCGATGATGGAGATGACCGAGTCGGGAGCCGTCGCGGTGTTTTCGCGATCACGTGCCATGGAGAACTACCTCAGGTGCGTTGTGTGGAGTGGCAAATGTAAAGCAGGTCGACGCCGCCGGACCATAGGCAAGAGACGTACCCGGGCGGTCGTCATCCGGGCTGCTCGACGAGGGTGAGAGGATCTACGGGTTCGCCGTCGATGAGGATCTCGAAATGGAGATGCGGCCCCGTCGAGCGGCCGGTGGAGCCGCTCAGCGCAATGACCTGTCGCTCGCGCACGGCCTGTCCCAGGGTCACGAAGGTGGTGGAGGCATGGCCGTAGAGCGTCGAATATCCGTCACCGTGCTCGATGACGACGAATCGGCCGTACACGGCGTCCTCGCCCACGTCGGAGATGGTGCCGGCCCCGGCGGCCCGGATGTAGGAGTCCGAAGCCACCGCGATGTCCAGGCCCGGATGGTCGCCGCTGGTGCCCGCGTGAACCCCCTGCGTAACGAAGCCCCTCTCCGCCAGGGGCCAGGTCACGGGACGGCTCTCGCCGAGAAGCGGTCGCTCGGCCACGTCGCCGCCGCGGGCGCTGGCCACGGGAGGCAGCCAGACGCCGGAGGGCTCGTCCAGATCCGCGCGGCCGAACAAAGACCGAATGGCTCCGTACTGCGCCTCGATGCTCTCGAGGCGGTTCACCAGCGCTTGGACTCGGGCGCGATCCCGGGTCATGACGGCGACCTCCTGCTCCAACTCGCTGGTCCGAGCCGCCCGGGCGGCGAGGTACCACCAGCTGCCGGCCATGACCGTCAGCGCGAGGGCGACGACCCCGGCGGCGACGACGAGCATGCGCAGGGTGCGGTACGACACCTGAACGGTGCGAGTCTCCCGTCCCCCCTCGGGAACCAGCATCACCGTGAGCTTGGCGTCCCCCGGATTCGTCACCCCACGACCTCGTTCACCGACCGGCCGGTCATGGCCTCGAAGACGCGTTCGAAGTCCTCGGCGTCATGGTACTCGACCTCGATGGTTCCCTTCTGCCCCCGCTTCTCGTTGATGGTGGCTCGGGTCTGGAAATGGGACGCCAGCGCCTCTTCGAGGGCGGCGACGATCGGGTCCTTGGCCTTCGACGACTTCTTCTTTCGCGTGCTCGGGCCGGCGACTCGGCGCTCGACCTCGCGGACGGACCAGCCCTCCTTCGCGGCCTTGCGGGCCAGCTCGGCGGCGCGGACGGGATCATCCAGGGAAAGGAGAGCACGGGCATGGCCCTGCGTCAGCGACCCGTCCTCCAGCAGCTTTCGGATGGACGGCGGAAGCTTGAGGAGCCGGAGCAGGTTCGCCACCGTCGAACGGTCTTTTCCGACGGCCTTGGCGATGTCGGCCTGCTTCATTTCGAACCGCTCGGAGAGGGCCTCGTATCCCTCCGCTTCCTCGAGGGGATTCAGGGCTTCGCGCTGGAGGTTCTCCACGAGGGCGAGGACGAGGAGCGTCTCGTCGTCGGCGTCCCGCAGGACGACGGGGGCCTCGGTCCACTCCAGCGCGGATAAGGCGCGGAAGCGGCGTTCCCCCGCCACCAGTTCGAAACGGTCCGAGCGACCGGGAACCGGCCGCACCACCAGGGGCTGCAGCAGACCGTTCTCTCTGATCGAGGCCGCCAGGTCGGTGAGCTCGGACTCGGTGAAGACCCGACGGGGCTGCATGGGGTTCGGCACGATGGCCCGGAGCGGCACCGTCCGGATCTCGCTCTGTTGGACCTCCGGCTCCAGGTAATCGCCGAGCAGAGCTCCGAGTCCTTTTCCCAGCCGATCGCGGGTCATGATGGCGCCCCCTTGGAAGTGGTGCGGCCGGCTCGATTGCGACGCTCTATAACCTCTTGTGCCAGAGCGAGATACGCTTGCGCGCCACTCGATAGCACGTCGTAGAGCACGATGGGTTGGCCGAAGCTCGGCGCCTCTGCAAGACGGACGTTCCGTGGGATCGCCGAGCGATAGACCTTGGGGCCAAAGTACTCGCGGGCCTCCTCTCCGACCTGCTTGGAGAGGTTGAGGCGCTTGTCGTACATCGTCAGCAACACGCCCTCGATGTCCAGATCCGGATTCAAACCCCGCTGTACCAGCCGAACGGTGTTCAGGAGCTGGCTCAGCCCCTCGAGGGCGTAGAACTCACACTGGATGGGGATGAGGACGGAGTCCGCGGCGGTGAGGGTGTTCACCGTGAGGAGCCCCAGCGACGGCGGGCAGTCCACCAGGATGAAGTCGTAGTCGTCCCGGACGGGCTCGAGCGCCTTCCGCAGGATCGTCTCACGGCTGAAGGCCGAGACCAGTTCGATCTCGGCCCCGACGAGATCCCGGGTGGACGGGACCACATCCAGGAGCGGAAAGTGGACCTCACGGACGGTGGCGTCGGCCACGCCACTCTGGCCGATGAGAACATCATAGATGGTGGGCCGCGAGGAGCGACCCTCGATGCCGAGGCCGCTGGTGGCGTTACCCTGGGGATCGATATCGAGAATCAGCGTCCGCTTCTCGGCGACCGCCAGCGACGCACCCAGATTGATGGCCGTGGTGGTCTTTCCGACGCCGCCCTTCTGATTGGCGATGGCGATGACGTGGGACATGCGTCTTGGAAATCTCCCCGAGGATGGCAGAGGCGTAGGGGGCGCAATATATCACCGCCCGAGAGCGGTCGGGAACAGACGTGATGATCCTTGACCCCCGCTCACCCCCCGTCGACCTTTCGCCTCATCGGGGAGGGCCGAGTCGATGGAGCCCGGCGCCACCGTGAGAGAGGGCGACCATCCGGATGGGCGGTACAATGAGATGGATTGGCGTGAACTGGCGCAAGAAAGCCACGGTTCTGGCGGCGATGGCATTCGCCGCGTGCGGCGGCTCCACCGTGGCGCCGCCCACGGAGGCGCCGGAGGTCGAGCCGTTCGTGGGGACCTGGGACGCCGAGACATTCCGCGTTACCAGCGACGCCGACACGAGTATCGTCGCCGACCTGTTGGACATCGGAGGGGCTTTTACGCTGAACGTGCAGGCCAGCGGTCAGTACACCGCCCAACTGTCCTTCACCGCCACGGACAGCCTCGGAATTCAGCCCTTCGTCGAGATCGGGCAGCTCTCGGTGACCGACGGGTTCGTGACCCTGCGGCCGACGGTCCCGGCAGGGAGCCCTGCAAGTTCGGCTTACACGTTCGTACGCGAGGACTTCCTCCGCCTGGTGGGCCCCACGGAGTTCGACTTCAACTTCGATGAGGATCCGGACCCCGCGGAACTCTTCGCCGAGCTCCAACGCAGGTAGGCGCCAGCAGCTCCCCGCGGGTCCGACGTTTCACGTGAAACATCGGGAGCGTTTTCTCGCTCTGGTCTCCCGTGGGCACCACCATCTGTGGTACCGACGGGACCTCACAACTACCAGCGGTCGTATCGCCGGGCCCGCTCCCCGTCCGCGACCCCGGGGCGACGCTTCCGTTCTCGCCGTGTCTTTCGGGCGCTCTCCATTTGCAGTCCTCGCCGGCACTCACACCAGT
>JAYMFU010033829.1:0-24416 GCA_036784835.1 Phaeophila floridearum
TAGCAATAGTAGTGAAGATAATGACCCAGAGATGAATAGGAGTGGATGAAATTAGTCAGATATTTGCAGTCAAGAGGTGAGGTAACATATCCTTAGCTAGGCCATAATCTTGTCCAACTATGGGGTACCACCATATACAGAGCTACCATTCATCAAGAGTCCAGAGCCAGTATCCTAGAGGGAATAACTGTTTCTACAAAGGATTTTAAGTCAGCCTGAAGCAGTGGATTCTATTTTTAAGTGGAGGCCTGGTACAACATAGCACTAATTCTTATCTGTTAGTGAACAGGGCATATGCTATTGAAAAAACTGCTGACGCAGCCTAAGTGTGACAAGTTGCTACACTCAGTTCTGAACACACTGGAACCAATCCCTCCAACCCATTTACCAATCGAGCATTCTTGAACCATTCCTCCGTCAGTTTAGGGACACTGTCTACATCCTCCCGGATAGCCTTTTCAATTTCTGAGTCTGTCATCGCACTTACCCTTCCCCAATCTGTTCTTGAGCCAATGCCTTTAGCTTCTTCTAATGTCATTCTGACCAACCTACCCATTACCCTTTCCCCTCAACCATCCCTACCATCTCCTTAGCCTCCTCCAACGACACTATCCTCTCCTGAAAACCATACGCCCCAGTCTTAGCCGACCTAGTCGCCATAATAACCTTCGCTAAATTCTTACTCTCTGCCTTTTGTAAACTCGCTACTACCTTCTTAGCCATTACTTAATCTCTTTATGCAACGTATGTCGCTTCAGCACCGGATTGTACTTCCTACATACAAGCCGATCCGGTGTGTTCTTCCTATTCTTCTGGGTCGTATACCTAGAAATACCCGGTAACCCACTCTTCCGGTGCTCAGTACATTCTAAAATTACCTGTAACCTGTTCGCTTTTTGCTTCGCCATATTCCTAATGCCTCCTTAAGGTACCCACTTAATCCTTTTGTGCCTAAAAGTGCCCTTTTCTGCAGCCGTCTTAATCACCGCCTGTATGCCCTTTTTATTAATCGTCCTGAGCGATGATGCACTTACCTTAAGCGTAACCCAAAGGTCGTCCTCAGGTATGTAGAACCTTTTTTTCTGTAAATTGGGATAAAACCAACGCTTCGTCTTGTTATTAGCGTGCGAAACGCGATTCCCCGTGATGGGCCTCTTGCCCGTGATGTCACAAATTCTAGCCATAAATTTACCTATTTCTTGATCCCACTAATATACGGGATGTCACACAGTATAAAAACCTAGTCATGTTTTCATACCTGGAAAGCGTAGATCGCTACCTATTGCTATGTATCAATCAAACGCACCATGCGGCGTGGGATGCTTTTTTCTGTGGCATCACCCATGAAGTCTGGGGGTGCCTTTTCTATGTTTGGCCCCTCTATAGCATGGCTAAGAAGTTAGATAGAAAATCCTTCTGGCTAGGTATCGTCGCCCTACTTGGGCTACTCTTACTCACGGATCAGGTAACTTCAGGCCTCGTCAAACCTGGGGTCAGACGGCTCAGGCCCTGTTGTGACCCAAGTTTACAGCAGTGGGTACATGTGGTGGGTACCTACCGTGGCTCCTATGGCTTCTTCTCTGCACATGCCGCCAATGGCTTCGGTGTGGCTACTTTCTTATTCCTGGTCTTGCGTGTCTACAGCCCTAGCGGCTACCTATCTCTGGGTTGGGCAGCCCTTGTGAGCTATGGGAGAGTCTATGGTGGGGTGCACTACCCCCTCGATGTCGTGTGCGGGGCACTTAGTGGCCTGGTATCTGGTTGGCTCATATACCGAGGATATGACAGATGGGTCCTGCACAAAAGCTAAAACGGATACCCGACTACCATGTTAAAATGTGTTAACCTCTTCCACGTATCGGCGGGAAAGAGCCGACTCCCGAGTGGCTTTGCAGGATCGTAAAGCTTGAGCCCTACGTCTAAACGTAACACAAATACCCATAAGTTCAGTCGTAAACCAACCCCCGTACCCATCGCCATCTCTTTGTAGAAACGGTGCCAGCTGAAGGCTTGATCTACAGGGTGGCTCGCCTTCAGCATCCAAGTATTGCCGAAATCCATAAACAGCGCCCCCTCGATAAAACCCACCAGAGACTGCCGGAGCTCTACATTACCTTGCAAGATCATCTCTCCAGATCGCTTTTTGTGCAGATCTGTGCCCAGGCGGTATAATCCAGGTCCTAGACCCTGGGACGGCCAAGCCCGGATGCCGTAGCTACCCCCAATGTCATAGCCTTTGCTCGGGGGCAATGCATTACCTGTATCGTAAGGGTAGGCTAGACCGACAAGAGCCTGATAGGCCCATACGGTTTGGGGCCCTAATGCAATGCGCTGACTGTACTTGATGTCTAGTTTTAGGTACTTGTAGTAGGCCAGTTTTTGGCTGATCAACTTCCGAAAATCAACCAGGTTTTGTAAAGTGCCCCCACTTTCAAATCCCAATGATAGGTATAAGCTGGGTCTGCTTGTGTAGGATGCTAAGTCTCTTTCTAGCGTAGCTCGTAAGGATAGGTGGCTAATGAGCGAATAGAGGTCGTTTTTGAGTACGTTATGTCGCTGTGCCTGGTTAGCTTGCCGTGCTGAGGCGAATGCCCGAACTGGTTCTGATTTGGTCAATTCTATAGATAGGGGCGTTATCGCATAGGAGATAATGGTGGCCGCCGAATGCCAGTCGGCGCCATGTATCGGCGTTTTCCATGCGTAGCGTAAGGCCGTTCCAGTACTGATTTTTCTGTGGTCGGGGGTTCGTGTCAACGTCCCCCCCAACGTCGTTTGCGTAGTAGGCCGGTACGCATCCCAGGCATTATGCCATCGACGGCTTATGGGTAGGAAAAACTGGGGCATTGTCAGATCTACGTTGGCTTGGTACGTTTGGCTGTTGTACACAGGTAGCTTGTGTGCATGCGTGGGCATCCGCTCTAGGTTGATCTTGACATCTAGTTTGAGCAACTCTAACCGTTTCAATACGTTTCTGCCCTGTATGGATAGCTTGTAGAAAGGTTGCGGCACCGAGGTGGTTTCACTTACCTGTATACCCATCTCATTTTCCAGCTGAAATCTTTTCGCAAGCCTGGCATCGATATGGGTCGCCAATCGATCTGTACCCCTGGGCTGATGTGTGATGTGGATATGCTCAAACATGTCTAGCTGCGATAACCTACTTTGGGTCTCAATTACATTGGCTAGGCTGTACGCTTGCCCTGGCCGAAGTGAAATTTTGCTCGCTATCGTATGGGGAGTTATGCGCTGACTAGCGTCTTGTAAAACAATGCCCTCGTGCTCCGACGTCGCCTGTGCTTTTTGCGGATTGACTGAAAACAGGACCGTGTCTAGATGATAGTTGGGGTGTGCTGTGCTATTGGCTGGGGATTCCACCACGGTTTCGATATGTACTGTCCTATGAGCCCCGGTGGTATCTACATTAAAGTGAATATATTGCTCACTAAACCCCCAATAACCGGCATTGAGCAATAGATCGCGGATACGGGTTCTCTCGCTAGCCAGCGCCGTTTGGTCATATCTGTCCCCTACCTGTAGCAAACTCTGCTTTGTATATGGATCTAGCTGCTGTTGTAGGGCAGCGTCAGCCGTATGGAGGCGAATGAAGCCGATGTGGTAGGGGGCATGCTCACTGATTTGATAGGTAATGTAAGCTGATTTGTCATTAAATTGCACATTACTAACTACCTCAGCTTCAAAGTAGCCCTGGGATCGCAGATAGGACAGTAGATTTTGCTCAGTGCGTGCGCGTCGCTCCGGGTCATAAAGGACAGGGGGATGGCCCCAGCGCATGCAGATATTGCCTTGCTCCAGCATGCGTTGCTTCACGGCCAGCTGCTTATCTCGGTGCCGTTGCAGGCGCTTCCATGTATCTGAGTCCGGTTGTACAACAGCTAGCCTAGCCTCGTAGGCTGCTGTTATGTGCTGCATTTGCCGTTGAATGCGGGCAGGGCAAAAGTGTCTCTTGCCGAATTGGTAGATCCACACCCTGATGGGCAAGGTGAATGGGCGCAGGTGGCTCCGCTGCAGATAATAGGGGGTTAGCTCGCTGGCGCTGACCTGTCGGTTGCCCCGAATACGTTGCTTAACTAGTAGATATTCATTTTCCTGCAGGTATTTTGTGGACAGGCAGCCAACAAAGAGCAATGAGAGTCCTATAATGCGTGCAGCTAAATGCCATGGATAGTGCATGAAGAGATATGTGTAGCGCTGGGGCAGTACGTCTGAATAAAATTCAGGAAAAGCCCGCAGATAAAGAAATTAGGTTGTACGAGAGGTAGATATAGGATCCGACAATTGGCACTGCGGGCGGTCGGCTAGATTTTTGCCCAGAAATCATTAAATTTGCAAAGCGCTTGCCCGAGTGCAACGCGAAGATACTATGTATGCCATTGTAGAGATCCACGGCCAACAACTCAAAGTCACTAAGGGCCAGTATATTGAGGTAGCCAATACGCCCAGGGTAGGTCTATGCCCGGGAGACACCGTCACATGGGACAAGGTGCTGCTTGTAGAAACAGAGCATGGCCTCCAGATAGGTAACCCGATGGTTGAAGGTGCGCAAGTCAAAGGGAAATTGTTACGCTACTTTCAGACGCCTAAGGTGATCGTCTTCAAGAAGAAACGAAGGAAAGGATATAAAAAAAGGCAGGGGTATCGAGAAGCCTATGAGCGCATACTCATTGAGGACATCCTGACCACAGAAGAATATGGCACATAAAAAGGGAGCAGGCAGCTCGAGGAACGGGCGCGAGTCAGCCAGTCAGCGGCTCGGCATTAAGAAATTTGGAGGGCAGCTGGTAAAGGCGGGGAATATCTTAGTCAGACAGAGAGGTACGCGGCACAATCCAGCTAGGAACGTGGGTATGGGCAAAGATCACACGTTATTTGCTTTGGCTGCGGGCAAGGTAGTATTTATGAAAGGCAAGCAAGATCGTTCTTATGTTTCTGTAGAGCCTTTCGCAGCCTCCTAACCTACGCCTGTAGGGGGTAGGTCTGCAGCTAATAATGTCAAAACCATGCAGGATGCGTGACTGTCCCCATCCAACCCAAACAACATCAACCACATGAGTGTAAAGATTAGATTAGCTAGAAGAGGGCGTAAGAAATTACCCTTGTATGACATCGTCGCTACAGACGTTAGATCCCCCCGAGATGGCCGCTTCATTGAAAAGCTAGGCCACTACAATCCGCACAGACAACCTGCCCATATCACATTGAAAGAAGATAAGGTATTGCGCTGGATGTCGCATGGAGCACAGCCGACGCATACAGTCAGGAATATATTGTCTGCACAAGGCCTATTGCTCAAGAAGCATCTGCAGTTGGGTGTATCCAAGCAGTCTATTACACAAGAAGAGGCCGATAGAAAATGGGATGCGTGGAAGCAGGCTAAGGAGAAGAGAGCAGACTAAGGTTTACCTCAAAGCCCATTAGAACCTGCTACCAATAAAGCGTACTGCTTGTTCAAGAAAAACCGGGTGGTTGTACGCAACTTGGTCTTCGTTGATAGATAACCCCGGTAGCAAATCGTGGATACCATCGGGTATCACACAGGTTCCAAAGTCTGGGCCGGTAGATGTACCCAAGGCCAACTGGCTAGACAGTGGCACCATCATATCGTGTTTCTCCCATACCCCACCGATAATCAACTGAGCATAAGCTGCATTTAGCGCACTCGTAGGTAATCTACGCAGGTAGCCGGTATAGGCAGTATTCTCAGGCAAGACTTTGTATACATCTCCGTTAGTACCACCTATGGCCAAAATAGGTAGCTGGCTCTGTGATAGGCTACCCGTCACATGGCGTAGAAATAGGCTATTGGGTGCTAAGTCTTGAACACCCGGTTCATGGGTAGGTAGGTACCTATCAAAGTGTGTATCTACCCAGGTAGGTGTCAGATCTTGTGTAACATTGGGATAGTAATAGCTAACCAGGTGTAATAGACAGTGCCCTATCGTGCTGTTTAGCCAAGCCTTGACTTTGTGTTTGGTCAAGGTAGCAGCCGGGGCCCCTTGCCAAGGTGTCCCTACTGTAATCAGCCCGCGTATATCAAACTCACTAGAAAACTGCTGCCAAAATGCATAGGCACGTAGCCCTCCCTGACTCTGCCCCAAAAATATGAGCTGGTAGCGCTGTCGCTGCATGCCCCTGGTAAGCAACATGCTCCTGAGCCGTGAGGCCTGCTCACTGATGGGTATAGCTGAGGTGGCTTGCTCCGTCAGTGAACATAGCTCAATGTCATCCGTGAGCCTTGCTCTTAGGTTATGCTCCGTTTTGTGCAAACAAGAAGCATCTGACCAAAGACCATGTAACAAAATGACCGCTTTGCGCTTAGATGGCATAGATTCCTCAGTATTCTCTACGTGGCTACGGGTAGGTATGTGGGGTCCATTACAGGCCCCTGTAAAACAGGTTAGGATCAGCAGCGTACCGAACAGATTTTTAACGTGCAACATGTAACGATGATGGTACTCAGCCTATGCAGCGCGTCGTACTTTTAGCACCCTCCGTCTGTGATATCTCTGACTTGTCCAGTATTTTTCCCATACCCTGTGTTACCCCCTATGAATTTGCATTAGCGCTCCCTACTTAGGCAGTGGATGTGGATGCCGCAGATTTTGACGCTATAATATGTCCTTCTTGATGAGGAATTTGGCTTCCTCTGTGTAAAGGCGACTCTTTCCACCGTTATCGGGCTGCGTAACTGTGATGCGCAGCCTGCGTTGCTCTCCTTGCTTGGCCCCGTCTGGCGGATCGTACCGACACTTGAATTCAATAGATTTTCCCACAGAGAAAGCACTAGCACTGCCTTTGCTAGGTAGTAGCTCTGTTAGCTTTCTTTCGAACTTGACCAAGGGGATGTTGTAATTGTATCTATTGCCACTTTTCTCACCACTGCCTAGCAAATTGCCGGTGCCTGGGTGAACTTGAGCTTGCAGGGTACAATTTGCCAACGTAGCTTTGAGTGTGCTGGGGTAAACTGTGATCAAAAAGTAGTTGTATCGGCTGTTTGTATGCGGGCTGGCTTCGCGCACACGTACGAAGGGCTTTTGCACAATCGCTTTGCCTGACGGCGTTCTGCTGCTATGCTTGTTGCAAGACATGTTCGAGAGCATGAGGCCGATAACGAGGCTAGTAACTCGCGAGCGTCTGGCAGCTGATAAATACATCTTAAGGTTACACATAGATGGTTTGGGTCTTGCTAAGAGGCTCTTCAGCTCATTTTTGATTTTTTTGCAAATATTGAGAATACATACGTACCTGTTTCCGGCAAGTCGGTTAATAAAAAGCGTCCTCAAAATGCTCAATATGTAATTTCCCTTGTGCACGCCGTACGGAAATAATATCAAACCGAACAGCTTGCTGCCAGTTGTATCGCATGATATAGTGCTCGGCAGCTGCACGGATTAAGACTTGCTTAGCACCATTCACGAAACTTTCTGGGTAACCATAATGGAGGTTACTCCTGGCTTTTACCTCTACAAAGAATAAACAACTGCCTTTGCAGGCTATAATATCGATTTCCGCTTTGCGATAGCGGTAATTGCGGGCAATAATCCTAAATCCTTTCTCATACAAGTAATCAGCGGCCAGTGCCTCGGCTTCCTGGCCCCATTGTGGCCCCTTGGATATAGATGGCTTGTAGGTCTGCAACTTATAACTTAGCTGGATACGCTATGCAACCCGGTTACGACACACCAATATACACAGCTTCCTGGCTATACACAACCGAAATCTATGACACATCTTCGGGAAATAAAAAAACAAGACACTGAGCTAAATAATGCACGGATACGGTGTTGTCCAGAGGATGTGCACGGGGAGAATCTAGCGGGTCTGAAAGAGCCTCGACAACCGCTGCAACTGATCATGCAGCACTGGGGTTGTATCCCGTATTTGGCAGCTTGGCATCGGCAAGAAGCCCTACATGCTACGCTTGTCGCTGCTAAAATGGAGCAGGCTAAGGCGAATAGCTTATCTCCCAAGCCCATGCGCCACTACCTTATTTTCTGTGAGCATCCCCCCGTATACACGTTGGGTAAGGGGAGGGTAAGTACCTCCTTATACATTGATGAGCCTGCCCTGTACACAACAGGTGCCACGTTTGTATATGCCAACCGCGGAGGGCATATCACCTACCATGGCCCTGGACAGCTCATGCTGTATCTTATCACAGACTTGGCTACTTGGTGTCAAGACATACATCGTTATCTGCGGCTACTCGAGGAAATTGTCATTCGTAGCCTACAGGACTTTCACCTAGCTGGCGAACGGCGACCCCCGCAGACAGGGGTGTGGCTCGATGCCCAAAACCCACAAGACGCCCGCAAGCTATGCGCCGTAGGCATACGTGTTAGCAAATGGGTCAGCATGCATGGCCTGGCGCTGAATGTGTACCCGGACTTGCACTATTTCGACTACATAACGCCCTGTGGCCTACGCAATACCCAAGTGACTTCTATGGAAGTAGAGCTACGTAAGCCACCAGATATGCAACGTGTCGTGGCAACTTTGACAAAGCATACTCGGTGTATACTGGGTGGGCAACTGGATGTGGCACCCTCATAGACCCAGGCTCCTATGTATTACATAGCTGATTTGCATGTTCATTCGCATTATGCCTATGCGACGAGTAAAGACCTAGATTTAGAAAGGCTATATCAGTGGGCTTGCATCAAGGGTATACACGTGGTGGGCACTGGGGATTTTACACACCCTCAGTGGTTTGAGACATTGCAGCAGCAATTGGTGCCGGACGGGAATGGGCTGTATCGACTTCAGCATCCACCTGCCCCTGCGTGGCCGCACGATGCTATGGACATACGCTTTTGTTTGAGTACAGAGGTGAGCTGCCTATACAAGCATGCCGACCAATGGCGTAAAAATCACTTGCTGATCTACGCACCAGACATGGCTATTGTGGCTAAGCTGAATGCTAAACTGGCTACCCACGGCAATTTGGCGGCCGATGGGCGTCCTACTTTGCGCCTATCCGCCAGAGATCTGTTAGAAATAGTTCTAGAGACTTCCAGTAGGGCTCACTTGATTCCTGCACATTTGTGGACACCTTGGTTCTCTACGTTGGGGTCTAAGGGAGGGTATGATTGTGTTGAAGCTTGCTTCAGGGATTTGACGCCACATATTTTTGCCTTAGAAACCGGTCTCTCTTCAGATCCGGCCATGAATCGGCAGTGTAGCCAGCTAGACAGGTACACGATGGTATCCAATTCGGATGCGCATTCGCCTTGCAACTTAGGTCGAGAAGCGACACTTTTTGACACGGCGCTGACCTACGATGCGATGTTTGACGCCTTGAAAACGAAAGTGGGCTGGCTCGGCACCTTTGAGTTTTTCCCAGAGGAAGGCAAGTACTACATGGATGGGCATCGGCGCTGTGGCGTATGTTTACATCCTGAAACCACGCAACAACATCAGGGGTTATGTCCAGTTTGTAAGCGCCCTCTGACGCTGGGGGTGTTACATAGGGTACGGACCCTTGCCGATAGACATACAACAGGATCCATAGCCGAGGGTGCACCTTGTACATATCTGGTACCCCTTATGCAAATCATTGCGCAGCTCAAAGGCATAGGGGTGCGTACTCACAGTGTACAGCGAGAGTATCAACGTCTCATTGGCCTATTTGGCAATGAGTTTAAGTTGCTGACAGATGTATCCATCGATCAGATTGCGCAACGGTTGGGGCGTGTATATGCTGAAGCCATCCGCAGGCTACGTGCAGGGCAGGTCAAGCGGGTGCCGGGTTATGATGGCGTGTATGGTCAGGTGCATATTTTTCAGCCAGAAGAACTGTCAGCTGCCCATCAACCGGGGCTATTCTGAGGCGGTGCATGTAGCTGACCGCACAGATTGCTTCGCAAAATGCATGCGGTAGGGTACTTCTACCTTCCCCATCTTGATCTTGGCAAGTTTACTTTGCAAGATTTGGCGCTGCAGCGGGGTAGCATAGTCGATACATAGCTTCCCCTCCAGGTGGTCGTACTCATGCTGAATGACCCTGGCGGGTAGGTCGTGGAGTATCTCTTGTCGCGAGCTACCATCCAGTGCTGTATACGTAATGCACACCTCCTTAGGGCGTGGCACCTTAATCTGGACACCGGGTATACTCAGGCAGCCTTCCTCTTCATACTGTACAGTTGTATCCTGCACCCGTAGTTTCGGGTTGATATATACTTTTCTGAGGCCGTCTGCCTGTACATTTGGATCAGCAAAAATGCGTAGGTCAGCTACAAACAGCCGCCAGGACTTACCTATTTGCGGGGCGGCTAATCCTACGCCACCAGCTTGATCCATGGTGGCGAACATATCTGTTACAAGTGCTTGGAGGTCCGCATCTGGGGCTACTGCTTGTGCTTTTTCTCTGAGTACGTGATGGCCGTAGGCAACAATGGGGTATATCATGGCATATCGTAGGTGGTGTGGCTGGTTAAAAATGACTGCAGTATTAGGGTAGCGCTCACTTTATCTATGACAGCCTTGTCTTGTCTGTACTTTTTTTTACTCCCTACCGACACCAGGCTAGCCAGTGCGAGTTTAGAGGTATATTTTTCGTCGTGCTCAAATATCTTTTGCTCTTTGAATAGTTTTCGCAGTTGGTCTGCAAATTTGGCTGCTGTTTTTTGCATGGATGAGGGGTGGGGTTGTAGAGGGTTGGGTAAGCCGACGACGAAAGTTGTGACGTATTCGCGTTGTATATAGTCTTGCAAAAATGGGAGGATGCTGGTGGCAGGTACTGTTGTTAAAGGGGTAGCGATTAGGCGGTGTGGGTCTGTAACAGCTAGGCCCACACGTTTTGTTCCATAATCGATAGCGATGATTCTACCCGGTGTGGTGTTGGGTTTCATGGTTTTTGTTAAGGAGGTAGGAGGTTAAGCTGAATTTATGCATAATTAGCGGATCTTTAGAAAAGGGGTTATGCTGGATAAAGCAAAGATATGACGTTAAGGGGGTTGCATAGCAAGTTTTATTTTAGAGTCGGGCTTCTATCGTTCTATTAGGCTGCAGTCGTAGTTTGTCAAGTTTGGGTTATACGAATCTTTTTCCCCTGCGGGGGGCTTCGTTACTTTTTTCCTATGATGAAAAAAGTAACCAAAAAAATCACCCGCGATTGTCAGATTTGGCTAAAAGACCTTCGCCAAGGGCTAAACAGCAGAAATCTCGTCGCTAACGCTCCTCAGACAGGTCTGCAGTTTGGCCGCCCTTGTCTCAGGCCTTTCTTAACGCCATCTAACAATAATGCGGGATAGGGTGCTGCAGATTGTAGCCCCGGTTATCAAACAACATCGGACGCTACGATCACCTTTTCATCTCGATTGCGCTCATCTCTTTGCAGCACCCTTTCGGTCCTGTTACCTGAGCCCCCTAGGTGCCTTTCTAGCGCTCTTCAAATAAAGGCCTGCTCGTTGGGGTTACATTTTTCAAAGAATATGGATAGCTTAAGCAGCTAGGAGAGAAGCAGAGGAAGTACCTGAAAGCCGTTTTAGAAGCCATTTAGGGTTATCTCCCTTCCTGGACAATCGTACTTTTCAAAGAATGCAGGCTACAACCTTAGAACGAGATATCCGTTAACAGACCCAAAGGGGTGCTGCAGCTGTACGAAAGTATGATGGTTGTAGGGACTCAATGTAGTGCACCGCATGATTGAATGATGGAAGTATGAGCTTGCAGCACCCCTCAAAACCGCATACTATCAAATGGCGTTAAGAAAGGCCCGAGACAAGTGCGGTCAAAATGCAGACCTGCCTGAGGAGCGCAGCGACGAGATTTCTGCATTTTAAACACTTGGCGAGGGACTTTTAGCCAAATTTGATAGTCGCGGGTGATTTTTTTGGTTACTTTTTTCATCGTAGGAAAAAAGTAACGAAGCACCCCGCAGGGGAAAGATTCGGCAATCCCGAACTTGATAAACTACGACTACAGCCTCATAAAACGATAGAAGCCCAGATACATAATCCCCTCATCACAGGAAAAACTAACGAAGCCCCCGCAGGGGAAAGCATCGTAAAACCCGAACTTGATAAACTACGACTACAGCCTCATAAAACGACAGAAGCCTAGACACATAATCCTTGTTCAAAAAGAGATAATTATCTTTGAACTACCTCTGAAGCCTTCCTCTTCCAGGTAAAAGATATCCAATACGTTGAAATTGCTCTCGTGTTAGCATGTACGCTGGCACGAGGACATGAATCCGTTTTTACTAACACAAAATTAATCTAAAAATGTTCGGGAAGACGCTCTAGCCCCTATTCATGTACTCCTTTTGGCAGCTATCACGGATCAGTCTCTTCCTTTTGCTAACCTCCGTACAATGTACCTGTTATAAATACCCAGCTTCTGCATCCCCTAGCCTGAGCCTAGTATTGGATAGAGAAACGGTATCCGGCACTTCTGAAGGAGAACGGACCATAAAAGCCACCCTGAAAAACTGGGAGCCTACCGTGCACTATCTGAGCGAATTTGGTATCTTAGTTGAACAAGTAAGAAGCAGCTTGGGCAAAGGCACAGTGCAGTGTAATCATACAGCACTGACTTTGGGTAGGGTTACCCCACTAGATGAGGTATGTACGCTAGAAGAGATAAGGCAAGAGCAAGCAGAACTGCAGCTTGTGCTACACCCACACGAGGACGCAGAGACCTTTACCCTGGCGTTGTCGATCATCCACATGGAAAGTCAAGAAAAAATTAGTGCCCCCAGCGTGGTACAATGGGTAGGTAAAAACGTGGCCGTACAAATCCCCGCTGTACTATCTGTCGGCAATTTGTTTGATATTGCGCTAAAAAACGTAGGTGACGCAGTCAGTAGCCAGGAGCTCACCCTAGTCGTTGAGCGGATCAGCGGGCATCATGCCCTGATAGAATCTGTATTTGGGGGTACTTGCGGCGGTACCATCGTCAAGGTAGATGCGTGTAGATGTGAGGTAGCCCTGGCAGCTATAGCCAAAGGAGAGCAGATCCATGTGCAGACCCATATTAACCTGGCAGGCGATGTTAGTGCCAAATTCAAGATATCGTTGAAGCATAAGGGCATAATCTTGCCCCAAATTACAGAGACAGTGGAATGCAAGGATAAGTATGTGTATCTGCAAGCCCTGAATCCATTGGCCTTGAGACCACCGTGCGCGCAACCCGGCTGGCAGAACACACAGATCGATTGGCAAATAACTATAAAAAACCTGGGAGAAGCCATCGGGGCTGGGGAAGTGACTTTGGGCATCCTCAATACGGAAGGCAATAGTGTCTTTATTCGGTGCGGACACACAGAAGGTTGTGATAACCTCCAATATCCACTGCCAGCCCTGGTGACAGACGACCAATGTAAAATAACGCTTAACTTACACGGATGCTTTGACAGGCAGCATAACTTTGAGATATACTTTGAGCGGCAAGGTGTGCGTATGCTAGCCTGTAACAGTGCCTTTCATGTACCACCGCTCTAAGACATCATCTGAGTCCTGCATGAGGTGTAAGCACCCGGTTGATAATTTAGCCATTGAAAACTATGCAAAGTATACAAGCTTATCATTTTCATCATAAAAAAGCCCTCATCCGCGTGGACTTTAACGTACCGCTCGATGGATGGGGCCGGATTGCAGACAGTGCCCGGATCGACAGAAGCCTCCCGACCATTCGTAAGGTACTTGACGATGGTGGCTCAGCTATTCTGCTATCGCATCTAGGTAGGCCTGAAGGCGTAAAGCGCCCCCAATTTTCGCTCATACAGCTGCGGCCCTATCTGCAGGATAAGCTAGGGGTGCCTGTCCTTTTTATACCTGACTACACCAGTACACAAGCGCGTAAGAAGATAGCGCAGCTTCAGCCTGGCCAGGTGATCCTGCTAGAAAATATGCGATTTTATCCCGGCGAGATGACAGGACAGCGATCGTTTGCCCAGAGCTTAGCTGCGCTAGGCGATGTATATGTCCAAGATGCCTTTAGTGTATGCCACAGGGCGCACGCCTCTATAGCTGTGACGCCCTTGCATTGTACAGATCGGGTCATGGGATTTCTGTTGACCGAAGAGCTGAGACACATTAGCAAGCTAACTACAGAGATGGCTAGCAAGCCTTTCACAGCCATTGTAGGCGGGGCCAAAGTCACTGATAAAATACAGGCGCTGCACTGGCTAGGCAAACGCGCCGACAACATACTATTGGGCGGTGTACTGGCGAATACTTTTCACCAGGCTTTGGGGACTTCTTTGGAGCATTCGTGTGTAGCCGAAGAACAGGTTCGCAATGCCCGGACCTTGTACGACCTATTGCGGAAGCGGGTAAACCTGGTATTGCCCACCGATGCCGTTGTCGTATCGCATGCGGGTGAGGCAGCACCAACGACTACCGCACAGATAGATACCATTCCTGCAGGATGCTCGGCTGTGGATATAGGCCCCGCATCTCGCCAAACATTCAGCGATATCATTGAGGGCTCGCGTACTATTTTGTGGATTGGATCTGTAGGCGCTTCTGAAAAATATCAGGAAGGTACACAAGCCGTCGCCAAGGCAGTAGCGAATGCCACACAACAGGGAGCCTTCTCATGTATAGGTGGTGGCGACACCGGAAAGGCGGTTAGACAGCTGGGGTATGCAGATAAAGTGTCTTACGTCTCTACCGCGGGGGGTGCTTTGCTAACCTATATTCAGGATAGCGACCTGCCTGGCCTAACTTCCTTAGTTAGCGGCCTATACTAAAGTGGAGTACCTGTGCCGCTTTTTTGGGCCAAGATATTTCCCATAGCAGCTAACATAGCCTGTTGTCCCTTTTGCTGCCGGGCTGAAGTGATTAGAAACCTAGGAGGACCTGCATCGGTAGTTAGGGCTTGTTGAAACGTAGCCAGTTGCTTTTGCATATGTTGCTTCGATACCTTATCAGCCTTGGTAAAGACCATAACGGGTGCAATACACTGCTTGTAGAGCCAATCTACAAACGCCATGTCTATTTCTTGGGGTTGGAGCCGGGCATCCAGCAAAACAAACACACTGTGCAAATGAGGCCGGTGGCTCAGGTAGCCCAGCAGCATCTTTTGCCACATGTGCCGTTGCGTGTGGCTAGCTTTTGCCCATCCATAGCCCGGCAGGTCTACCAAATACCAAGCTTCATTGACCAGGAAGTGGTTGATAAGCTGTGTCTTTCCAGGCCTACTAGATACCTTAGCCAACCCCTTTCGGTGCATCAGCATATTGATGAGTGAAGATTTTCCGACATTAGACCTACCCACCAAAGCTAGCTCTGGATACCCCCCTGAGGGGCATGCGGTATAGTGTGTACTAGAGCCGCAAAACCGCACCGCTTTAATCTGCATAGACGACGGCCTATTTACTCATCACCCCATCCGAGTCCGTAATAGGCAACCGTGCCACTTGGGTAAACACCCGCTACCAAGATACCGCCCTGCTTACTGTTCAAGATGTCTGCCAGCTGGTCGAGGTTATCTACCGTTTCTTTGTCAATAGCGGTGATGATAAAGCCCTTCTTGATACCCGCTTCTTGCCATTTACCAGCTTTTAGCGTTTTGATCTGCACCCCGCCAGTAATGCCCAATTTTTGCTGCGTGGCCTTGTCAGTGTTCTCGAAAGTAGCGCCTGCTCCTTCTAGCGTATGTTGCGTACGCACCAGCTTAATCTTATTAACGGCATTCGTCAGTACCACAGACAGCGTGCATGACTTCCCTTTTCTATCCACCGTTACTCGGATTTTATCATCGGGTTGGTAGCGAGCCAGCTGCTCATGCAGTTGCGCCAGGTTTTTGATCGGGTGGTCATTGACCGCCACGATTACATCCCCTTGTTTTAGCCCCGCTTCCGCAGCTGTACTGTGCGGCGTAAACCCTTCGATATAGACCCCAGAAAACCGGCTCAATTTCTTTTCCGTAGCTAGATCAGCATCTACCTCCCGGATAAAAATGCCTAATATAGCCCGCTGTACATTGCCATACTTGCGTAGGTCTTGTACTACACGCTCTGCAATGGCACTGGGTATGGCGAAAGCGTACCCAGCGAAGGCCCCTGTGGGGGTAGGGATGGCTGTGTTAATGCCCACGAGCTCACCTTGCATATTGACCAAAGCACCTCCACTGTTGCCTTTGTTGATGGCCGCATCTGTCTGTATAAAAGACTCGATTTTAATACTGGCTCCAATCTTAGACAAGTCAGCCCGCCTAGCTTTTGCACTTACGATGCCCTTCGTCACCGTAGAAGTTAGGTTGAAAGGGTTACCTACGGCCAGCACCCATTCGGCAATCTGCAGCTTGTCAGAGTCGCCAAACCGCAAGTAGGGCAGATGCTGAGCTTCGATCTTGATCAAAGCCAAGTCTGTATCTGGGTCTGTACCGACTATCGTAGCCGTATACCGTCGATTATCATTCAGGGTCACTTCTAGGACATCTGCGCCCTCCACCACGTGATTATTCGTAACGATATAACCCTCCGAGTCAATGATGACCCCTGAGCCCAAGGCACTACTGGGCTGCGTTTTGTACTCTCGAGGTCCCAGGTCAAATTTTTCGCCAAAAAGCTCTTTGAATAGCTCTTCCAGTGGGTTAGCACCTTGCCCACGTTGCATGACTTTGGCTTCGTATTTAGCCATAATATGCACGACGGCGGGCGTGGCCTTTTTCGCTGCGCTGATGAAGTTAGGGTTCTCGACAGCTACAGGTGGGGTGCCTGCAGTCCGCTCGCTAGCTAAGCAAACCGTTTGCTGCGCGGTCGTCTCTACATCGGGTGAGAGAGCTGCCTTTTGGGGCGCAATGAGGATATGATAGCTACCTAGACCGAGCGCTATCCACAGCGCTATGATTAAATTGTAGGTAACAAATTGGTTTCGTTTTTCCTGGGCCATATATTCGTTTTGTCTGTTGGATTTACACCTGTGATACGTCAGCGTAAAGCTAGCAAAAGTTGAGAATTTTCTCCCAAACCCAACCATCCCTATGTCACCTATTGAGCCCATGATTACACCTGCCACCATGCAACACGCACTCAGCGTGTACAACACACTAACGGGCCAGCGTACCCCCTTCAAACCTCAGACTTCGCCTTTTGTAGGTATGTATGTATGTGGCCCCACACTTTATAAAGAGGCTCATCTGGGGCATGCGCGCAGCGCCATCAACTTTGATGTAATACAGCGCTATTTAAAACACATTGGCTATCAGGTCCGCTATGTCAGAAACGTCACCGACGTAGGTCACCTGACCGATGATGCCGACGAAGGTATCGACAAAGTGAGCCAGCAAGCGCAGGTAGAAAAGCGAATCCCGATGGAGATCGTACAGCGATACGGTTACAGCTATCGCAGGGATATGGACCGGCTGAACGTACAACCTCCCAGCATTGAACCGCAAGCCAGCGGCCATATTATCGAGCAGATCAGTACCATCCAAGAGATTAAGCGTGCCGGCCTGGCCTATGCAATTGATGGATCTGTCTATTTTGACATGGACGCCTATATGCGTAGGTATACCTATGGCCGACTTTCTGGCCATATACCGGCTCAGGCAAAAGCTGGCACCCGACCGTTAGCAGGCCAGGCGCAGAAACGGAATGAGCTCGATTTTGCTTTGTGGAAAAAGGCAGACGCTACACACCCCATGCACTGGTCTTCCCCATGGGGTGTTGGATTCCCGGGGTGGCACATAGCCTGCACGGCCATGTCTACCAAGTACCTGGGCAAGTCCTTTGATATTCATGGGGGCGGTACGGACCTAATTTTCCCGCACCATGAATGCGAGTGTGCACAAGCCCAAGCAGCCTATCAGACACCACCTGCCAAGTACTGGCTACACAACAACGTCATTACGATAGCCGGCCAGAAAATGAGTAAATCGAAAGGCAATGCCATTACGCTGGCCCAGTTGTTCAGTGGCATACACCCAAACCTAACCCAAGCCTACTCGCCGATGGCATTGCGTCTTTTCGTCTTACAAGCCCATTACAGGAGCCCCCTGCACTTCTCAGAAGAAGCCTTACGGGCTGCCCACAATGGCTATCGAAAGCTCATGCATGGGTTGCGCGTGGTCCATGAATTTGCCCAGGCACCCGCACCCACGGCAGATAACCTAGATAAAGCCCTGGTTGCCAAACTCGCAAAAATCTTTCAGGACTGCTATGCAGCTATGAATGACGATTTTAACACAGCAAAAGTCCTATCGGCGCTCTTTGAGCTATTGAAGTACATCCATGCCCTCAAACAACGTCAGCTTAGCTACAGTGCTTTGGGCCCAGCTATTTTCCAACAGCTACAAGTCACCTATCGGTGCTTTGTAGAAGATATATTGGGCCTTAAAGAAGACCTACAGATACCACCCGAGGCACTTTTACATATTGTACGTGGGTTGTACCAAGATGCCAAGGCACATCAGCAATACGACCGAGTAGATCATATACGGGCAGATCTAAAACGTTTGGGCATTACCCTACAAGATACCCCCACGGGCATAGACTGGTACTACAGCTAAATCTATCTGCAAAAATTATCAAAAAAGTAGCTTATATGAGCATATGAGCTACTTACCTATGCAGAAATGTGCAAAGAGGTCATCGAGCAAGTCATCTGTGGTGACCTCACCTGTAATGGCCCCTAGGTGGTGCAAGGCCTCCCGGATATGTGCTGCCAGCAGTTCACTTGCCAGCTGTTGGGCAATGCCTGTGCGTACGGCTGTGAGGGCTGTCTGGGTTCTTACCAGTTGTTCATAATGGCGAGCGTTGACGACTACATTATCGGGGCGTATGTGGGTATCCAGCTTCAGTGCCGCGAGCATGTGCTTCTGCAGTGTATCTAGGTTTTGTTTCTTCGCAGCCGATACCAGTACAAAATCCTCTGCTGCCAGGGCCTGTATCACCTTGGGGGGAGCTATATCCAGCTTGTTGCCTACTTTAATACAAGGCGTATGGGAGGTAGATAATGTCTGCAGTGTCTCCTGGATGCTATCTGCAGATGCTGTAGACAGGTCAAAGACATAAATAATCAAGGCTGCCCGCTGCATACAAGCTTTCGTTTTGGACATACCCATGGCTTCCAGCACGTCATCTGTTTCCTCGCGTAGGCCTGCTGTATCTATAAAGCGAAACCGAATCCCTGCCAGGTGTATTTCTTCTTCGATCAAATCGCGTGTTGTGCCTGGTATGGGCGATGTAATTGCCTTTTCCTCATTAAGCAGCGCATTAAATAGGGTGGATTTGCCGGCATTAGGTTTGCCGACCAGCGCGGTAGGCACCCCGTTTTTAATCACATTGCCCAATCGAAAGCTTTCGATAAGCTGTGCAATGTTATCGAGCAATTTCACAACCAGTGCTTGCAGTGCACTTCGATCTGCGAAAGTCACGTCTTCTTCGCTAAAATCTAGTTCCAGCTCTACGAGTGCCCCTAGGTGGATGAGTTGTGCTCGGAGGTCTTGCATCGTGTGGGAAAATCCACCGCGCATCTGCTGCCATGCAGCTTGATGAGCTGCTTCTGATTCTGCTGCAATCAGATCTGCTACAGCTTCTGCCTGTGCCAGGTCAAAGCGTCCATTCAGAAAAGCCCTTTGCGTAAATTCACCTGGCTTAGCCATGCGGGCACCTTGGCGTATCAGTAGGTGTATTACTTGACGCACGATGTACATAGATCCGTGGCAGGCTATTTCTACACTATCTTCTTTGGTGAAAGAATGGGGGCGTTTAAAGATGGTGACTAGTACTTCATCCAACATCTTTTGACCTGTTGTGTCGACGATGTGACCCCAATGGATAGTATGTGAGGGTTGTGAGGTTAGGTCTTTACCTGAGAATAGGGTGTTGACGAGGGGCAGGGTACCGTGGCCAGAGAGTCGAATGACTGCGATGGCGCTTTTGCCTGGCGGGGTAGCCAGGGCTACGATGGGTTGGTTTTGGGGAGGGGGGAGGGTATGCATTTGGATTTCTATCGTTTTATGAGGCTGTAGTCGTAGCTTATCAAGTTCGGGGTTTACGAAGCTTTCCCCTGCGGGGAGCGCGTCACTTTTTTCCTACGAGAGGAGCCTGCGTATCTGCAGTTCTATCGTTTTATGAGGCTGTAGTCGTAGTTTTTCCAGTTCGTATTTTACGAAGCTTTTTCCCCTGCGGGGAGCGCGTTATTTTTTCCTACGAGAGGAGCCTGCGTATCTGCAGTTCTATCGTTTTATGAGGCTGTAGTCGTAGTTTATCAAGTTCGGGTTTTACGAAGCTTTTTCCCCTGCGGGGAGCGCGTTACTTTTTTCCTACGATGAAAAAAGTAACCAAAAAAATCACCCGCGACTATCAAATTTGGCTAAAAGTCCCTCGCCAAGTGTTTAAAATGCAGAAATCTCGTCGCTTCGCTCCTCAGGCAGGTCTGCATTTTGACCGCACTTGTCTCGGGCCTTTCTTAACGCCATTTGATAGTATGCGGTTTTGAGGAGTGCTGCAGGCTCATACTCCCATCATCTAATCATGCGGTGTACCACATTGAGTCCTCACAACCATGATACCCTCGTACAGTTGCAGCACCCCTTTGGGTCTGTTAACGGATATCTCGTTCCAAGGTTGTAGCCTGCATTCTTTGAAAAGTACAATTGTCTAGGAAGGGAGATAACCCTAAATGGCTTCTAAAGCGGCTTTCAGGTACTTTCTCTACCTCTTTCTTAGTTGCCCAAGCTATCCATATTCTTTGAAAAATACAACCCCAACGAGCAGGTCTCTATGTAGAGAGCGCTAGAAAGACACCTAGGGGGCTCAGGTAACAGGACCGCAAGGGTGCTGCAAACACATGAGCGCAATCGAGATGAAAAGGTGATCGTAGCGTCTGATGCTGTTTTGGTAACCGAGGCCGCAATCTGCAGCATCCTATCCCGCATTATTGTTAGATGGCGTTAAGAAAGGCCTGAGACAAGGGCGGCCAAACTGCAGACCTGCCTGAGGAGCGTTAGCGACGAGATTTCTGCTGTTTAGCCCTTGGCGAAGGTCTTTTAGCCAAATCTGACAATCGCGGGTGATTTTTTTGGTTACTTTTTTCATCATAGGAAAAAAGTAACGAAGCCCCCCGCAGGGGAAAAAGCATCGTAAAACCCAAACTTGACAAACTACAACTGCAGCCTAATAAAACGATAGAAGCCCAGACACACAATCCTCCTTATCATAGGAAAAAGTAACGAAGCCCCCCGCAGGGGAAAAAGCATCGTAAAACCCAAACTTGACAAACTACAACTGCATAGAACGATAGAAGCCCAGCTACACAATCCCTCTTATCTGCGTTTATCCAAGCCCCTCTATTTATCTCCACTATTTTCCTATACTTGCAACATCTTCAAAACCTATGCCCCTTCTACCTGCTAACCGTATCCAATCCCTACCCCAATCAGGTACCCTAGCCATCTATCAACAAACCCAACAACTTAAAGCCCAAGGCTATGAAATCTGTGACTTGGGCATAGGAGAACCCGTTGGAACACCTCCCCCACACATACAACAAGCAGCCAAAAACGCCATCGATGCCGGTAACTACTTCAAATACCCTCCTATAGAAGGCTACGCCGACCTGCGAACAGCCATCGCAAACAAATTACGCCGTGACAATCACATTCCCTGTGAAGCAGAAAACATCGTGGTGTCTGCAGGTGCCAAACAAGCCCTGGCTAATGTATTGCTATCTCTACTCAATCCAGGCGATGAAATCGTTATATATACACCCTATTGGGCCACCTACGCCTCCCTGGTAAAACTGACAGGCGCTAAGCCTGTATTTCTCAAAGGCAGCCCGAAACACAACTTTGAACCTACCCCCGAACAGCTGCAGGCAGCCCTGACCCCGCGTACCCGAGCCCTTCTTTTTTCTTCACCCTGTAACCCCACAGGCCTGGTTTTCTCCAAAACCTCCCTGGAAGCCCTGGCTGATGTATTGCAACACCACCCCCAGGTCCTTGTGATAGCCGATGAAATATATGAATACATTCGCTTTGTAGATGGCTATACCAGCATAGGGTCACTACCCAATATGGCAGATCGGGTCGTTACCGTCAATGGCTTTTCCAAAAGTTTTTCCATGACGGGGTGGCGTGTAGGGTATATGGCCGCCCCCCAGTGGCTGGCTAAGGCTTGTACCCGACTACAAGGTCAGCTGACCGGTGGGGTTAACACGATTGCCCAACGAGCAGCTTTGGCTGCCCTAGAACTGACTGAAGATGAGATAGTCATAAGGCGTATAAGAGACCTGTATCTAACAAGACGTGACCTGGCTGTACAGTTGTTTAAAGCGTTGCCAGGATTTGATTTTCATATACCTTCGGGGGCTTTTTACCTGTTCCCAGATGTGCGCTACTACTTGGGTAAGACAGTAGGAATGCCTACAATGCATGATACAAACGCTTTTTGTGCCTATATGCTCACAAACGCGCACGTTAGCCTGATACCGGGGGCTACTTTCGGAGAGCCACATTGTGTACGTATTTCCTATGGTGTACCGGAAGCAACCCTACGGGAAGCTAACGATAGACTACAACGAGCCCTGGCTAGATGGCAAACATGATGGTGAATACCTACTTGCTGCCTTTACGCATCTGTACCTGCATACTGTGCCTTGTACAGAGCAGCATACGTACCCTTCTTAGCTAATAGACTGGCATGTGTCCCTATTTCACAGACTTTGCCATGGTCTAAGACTACAATCTGGTCGGCATGCCGAATGGTGGCTAGTCTGTGGGCTATGATAATAGCTGTCCGACTACGTAGCACTTGGGTAGTAGCCCGCTGAATCAAGGCTTCTGTAGCTGTATCCATAGAAGCCGTGGCTTCGTCCAAAATCAATATGCATGGATTATAGACCAAAACGCGTGCAAAAGCCAGCAATTGGCGCTGCCCCGTCGAGAGCACCATACCCCTTTCTTGTACTTCATAGTCATAGGCGCCAGGAAGACGCTGGATAAAGTCGTGTATACCCAAGAGACGAGCGGCTTCTATGACTTGCGCCCTAGAAATGTCCTCGTTGTAGAGGGTAATGTTGTTATGTATGCTGGTCGAAAGCAGAAAAACGTCTTGTAGCACCAAGCCGATATGCTTCCGCAACGCATGCAAATCATACTCCTTAATATCGACACCATCCAAGCAGATCCGGCCCTGCTGCGGATGGTAAAATCGGGTTAGCAAACTGACGAGCGTCGACTTACCCGCACCGGTCCCCCCTACAATGGCTACTGATTGCTTCGCTGGGATATGTAAAGAAATGTCCTGGAGCACATAATGCGCATCCTGATAGGCAAACCATATGCGCTCAAACTGAATATCGCCCAGCAAGGTTTTAGGCACATATGCGCCCTGGTTGGCTAACGGTTGCTGGTCGTTGAGTAAACTCCTGATTCTATCCATGCTGGCTAGCCCCATTTGCAACGTACTAAACCGTTCTATCAAATAGTAAAGTGGGCGAAAAAACATGGTAATGTACATTAAAAAGGCAGTTATTTTCCCCAAAGTGAGGTGGCCACCCAAGAGGCTGTACGTACCGTACCCAAACATGCAGCAAATACTAATGGCGCGTATCATCTCCAACATCGGGAAATACAACCCATAGTAGCCTATAGATCGATTGTATACATCTTTGTACGTAGTATTGAGCACGTCAAACTGTACCAAGTCCCTTTGTTCTCTGTTAAATATTTGTATTATACTCATGTTTGTTAGGCGTACTTGTACAAAAGAGTTCAGCTGTGCCAACGCATCTCTAAGCTGCTTGTAGACCGAGCGCAGCTTCTTTTTTAGCAAGCATAGTATCCCATACAAGCAGGGCAGTACAGCGACCGTACATATCGCTAGCTGCCAGTCTATATACAGCATGAAGAGTACCATAGCCCCCAGCTTTAACAGATCGGCAAGTAGCGTAGCTAGCCCCTCACTAAACACGTTAGCGAGGGCCTCCATGTCGGATACATTCCTGGTGACCAATTGACCGACAGGTGTCTTGTGATAGAAATCAGTTGACAGCCGGATGGTATGGTTATAAAGCTTTATGCGGAGGTCACTGACGACGTGTTGGCCGAGCCAGTCAGAGAGATAAGCCAGATAGTACTCAACGATTATCTGTATCACCAACAGGGTTAGCATCCCCATGATGAAGCGTATGAGTCTGTAATAATCGCCTAGAGCTGCATAGTCGTCCAAGGCATGTTGGATGAGCAGTGGCCTGCTGGGTCCTAAGACACCTGTAGCTAGCGTCAGTACGATGAGTAAGCCAAAAACGTTGCGATAGGGTTTGAGGTACTCGAGGAATTCCCTGGGCAAAGTGGGGGTAGGTGTGTTTGGGGTTGTGGAAGAAGCTTAATGGCTTACAGCGCCGGTAGGCGCGGTTCTCTTCCTACTTGTCGATATAGTTCATATCTTCGTTTTCAAAACTACGACAAAACATGGACAAGTCACGCATGCACAGCACATT
>JAYMFU010033939.1:4178-18870 GCA_036784835.1 Phaeophila floridearum
GCGTACTCGAGAAATTCCTTGAGGGCGCGGATGCGGTAGGCCCTGCCGGACACGTGCGGATGCAGGCCGACATTCATAATGCGCCCCGACTGTTCACCCTCTGCATGCAGCACCGACAGCTCCTCACGGAGAATCGCGCTGACCTCGTCCGTAGTGTGCGCCCGTCGCGTGACCAGCGTGAAATCATTGATTTCGTTGGAATAGGGCACCGACACGATCGGCCCGTGCGGCGTACGTATCAGAAAGGGCTGGTCGTCATTCATGATGTCGCAGTAGAAGATGCAGCCTTTCTCCGCGAGAATGCCGGCGGTGTTCAGGGTGCCGCGCAGGGAGGATGACAGCCAGCCGCGGGCCTTGCGCCCGACCGCCTGTTCATAGACTTCCAGACTCCTGAGCACAACGTCGCGCTCCTTTTCCGGCTGGAAGGCGTAGTCCGTGAGCAGTTCGCCCTGTTCGAAATTGTGCGCGAGTATCTCGCACTGCCGGTCCAGCGCCGCCTGCAGCATGTCCTGGCGCCGCTCGGATGTAACGGCGTTGACGGTGCAGGAGGGTTTGACGCCGTATTCGTCCATGGCATCGAATAGTCGCCAGATACCTACACGCTGGCCGTACTCCCGCCAGGTGTAGTTTGGAAAGTCCGGCACATTGCCCGGCAGTGTGTTTGGCAGCAGCGCCGGACCACCGGCGTAGTAGGGCTGGTCGGTATCCTTGACCAGGTCCCAGGTCTCCAGATTGAAGGTGATTATCAGTGCGACGCGGGCGCCATTGGGCCACCGGAGTGGATTGCGTCGGGGTAGCGGTACATAAGGATATTCCATGCGCGTGCGATCCTGGGGTCTGGTTGCGTGCGACTGCCAGTGCCACGCCAGCGGGCCCTGTGGAGGTTCACCGCGCCTGAGTTCCGTTTGGCAGTCTGTCTACGATTTGTATAGTAAGTCGTGAGCGATGCGCGGGCCGCTTTTCCATCGCCAATGCTCAATAGTCGGATAGTTCGCACCGGTTTGTCTGCCGGTGTGCCATCTGCAGCTAGCGCGCCGGCATCGGCAACGGCGACAGGCATTATCCGCAGAGCGATCAGTGCGTCGGATTTCGCCGAAGGGCTGCCGCAATGGTGGTAGTCTCGGCGCAATCATTAACGCAATCACTTAAGCGGAGAAGATCATGCCGGCCGTCAATCTAGCAACGATCGAGAGAAGTGCCGCCACCAGCGCGTTTCTGGCGCGGGGCAACATGCAGATGCTGATCGGTGGCGAGTGGGTGGATGCCCTGTCGGGTGATACCCTGGAAACGCGGGACCCCGCCACAGGCGACGTCCTCGCCCATGTGCCCAGCGCCGGTGCCGAGGATGTGGACAGGGCGGTAAGCGCTGCTCGCGACGCCTTCCGCGCTGGCGTGTGGTCCGCGATAACACCGTCGGAGCGTGCGAAAGTGCTCTGGCGTGCGGCGGAATTGCTCGAGGCACATATCGATGAACTGGCCGAACTCGAGACGCTCGATCAGGGCAAGCCGCTCTACGTCGGCCGCTGGGCAGAGATTCCCGGGGCCATCGAGCAGTTCCGTTACTTCGCCGGGCAGGCGACGAAGGTCGAGGGCAGCACGATCCCGACGTCCATCAACTACCAGCCGGAAGGCAAGCGTATTTTTGCCTACACGAGTCGCGAGCCCATGGGTGTGGTGGGCGCTATCGTGCCCTGGAATTCCCCGCTGGTGCTGACGGCCATGAATATTGCACCGGCACTCGCAGCGGGCTGTAGCGTGGTACTGAAGCCCGCGGAGGACACATCGCTCACGGCGCTGAGGCTGGGCGAGCTGCTTCTGGAGGCCGGCGTCCCGGCAGGGGTGTTCAACATTGTCACGGGCTACGGCGAGCACGCGGGTGCGGCACTGGCTGCCCACAATGATGTCGACAAGATATCCTTTACCGGCTCGACGACGACCGGTCGGCGCATTATCGACGCGGCAAAAGGCAACCTGAAGAAGCTTTCGCTGGAACTCGGTGGCAAGTCGCCGGTGGTGGTCCTCGATGATGCGGATCTGGATCTCGCCATTCCCGGGGCCGCCAATGCGATCTTCTTCAACGCCGGCCAGGTGTGCGTTGCCGGCACGCGCATCTACGCCCAGCGCAAGGTCTTCGATCAGGTGGTGGACGGTCTCAGCGCGGCGGCTTCTGCAATGACCCTCGGTCACGGACTCGACCCCGCGACGCAGATGGGGCCGCTCGTCAGCCGCAAGCAGCTCGATGCCGTCTGCGGCTATGTCGACAGAGCGCGATCAGCGGGCGCCACCGTCCTCACCGGGGGCGAGGCTGTCCACGACAGGGGCGCCTTCTGCAGCCCTGGTGTGGTGGTGGACGTGACGCCGGATATGGAGATCGTGCGCGAGGAAGTGTTCGGTCCCATTGTGGTCTGCTCTGTCTTCGACGATGTGGAGGAGGTCATGACGCTGGCGAACGACTCGGATTACGGGCTCGCTGCCAGTGTCTGGACAGAAAGCCTGTCCCGGGCACACCGCATGGCCAGCGGCTTTCACGCCGGGACGGTATGGATCAACTGCCACTCCATGTACGACGCGAGCCTGCCGATCGGCGGGGTCAAACGCTCGGGGTGGGGCAAGCTGAGTGGACAGCAGGCAATCGATAATTTCCTCGAGACCAAGACGGTCTGCGCGGTCATATAGGGAGAAAGGGCTATGGCGAGGGATGCACTGGGCTGGCGGCTCAAGTTCGGGGTAATGGGCCCGTCGACAAACACCATTGTTCAACCGGAATTCGACGAGATGCGACCGCCGGGGGTGACCAACCACTACAGCCGCATACTCAATTCCAACGCCTCGGCAATTTCCAACGATACCTTCCTTGCCGGGACGCGGGAAATCGCGGCGCTGACGCTCGACGCGGTCAGGTGGGTGATGAATGCAGCGCCTGATTATCTGATTATGGGCATGTCCGCGGTGACATTCAACGATGGTGTTGCCGGTGCCGACCGCTTCATTGAGAGCGTACGCGATGCGTCGGAGGGTCTGGGCGTCAGCATCGGTTCTCATTCGACACGGGATGCGCTGCGTGCCTATGGCGGGGTGGAGCGAATTGCCGTGCTGTCACCATACTACCCGGCGATGAACGAGATCGTCTGTGCCTATTACGAAGAGGTCGGCTTTAACGTGGTGCGCGATGTCTGCCTGCAGTGTCGCAACTGGCACGCCATCGCGCAGGTGACGGAGGAGGAACTGGTGACGGTCCTGCGGGACCTCGATGGCGACGACGTGGATGCCATCGTCCAGGTCGGTACCAACCTGTCGATGGCGCGTCTCGCCGGCGTGGCAGAGACCTGGCTGCAGAAGCCCGTGGTCGCGATCAACACGGCAACCTACTGGCACGCGCTGCGCAATAACGGAATCGAGGACAAGGTTCCGGGTTTCGGCCGGCTGTTGTCGGAATTCTGAAAGACGCTCACTGGGAGACACCATGCAAGCGAAAACCTGGAAGTTCCATGCCTACGGCGCGCCGCAGGATATCCTTGAGTGGGCGGACGAATCGCTGCCCGCGCCGGGAGAGGGCCAGGCACTGGTCCGCTTGCGCGCGATCGGCATGAATCGCTCCGAGTTCAATTACGTTCAGGGACGCTATCTGCCGGCACGGGAATTCCCCAGTGCGCTGGGACAGGAAGCCGTCGGCGAAATCGTCGAGCTGGGTGCGGCCTCGGGTGAGGGCGGCGGGAACCGTCTGCAGGTGGGTGACCGGGTTGCCCTGACTCCCGGCAGGGTCGACATGTGCGCCACCGGTGCCTATCGCGACTACGGCCTATACGACCAGGGCACGCTGATCCCGGTTCCCGAGAGCTTCAGCGATTCGGAGGGCGCCGCGTTCTGGATGGCCTTCCTCACCGTTGCCGGCTGCCTGCACAACGCGGGCATCAACCCAGCGACAGCGCCTGGAAAGACGCTGCTGGTGACAGCGGCCTCGAGCAGTGTCGGTATCATGGCGCTGAAGATATGCAGGCTCTGGGGAGCGCAAACTCTCGCCACCACGCGCTCGGCCGACAAGCGCGAGGTGCTCGCGCAGTTTGCGGATGAGGTCTGGGTCTGTGAAACCGCCGGGGACCTTGCAGACCACCTCAAGTCGAGCACGGGATTCGACGTGGCGATAGACCCGGTCGGTGGCGACTTCATCGATGCCATGATCGGCGGTGCCAGGCAGGGTGGCGTGATTGTCAGCTATGAGATGATCGCCGGCGGCCGCGCCGAATATTCCATCGGGCAGTTACTGGTCAAGGACATCACGATCCGCGGTTTCGCCCTGTTCAACATCTTTCCCCAGGCGGGCCTTTGTGAGGAACTGGTGGCGCTCGGGCTCAAGTACGCCGACGACCTGGTGCCGCTCGTTGCCGAGAGTTTTGCGCTGGATGCCGCGCCAGCAGCGCTGGTTGAGCTGGGCCAGTCACGTCACATCGGCAAGTTCATTCTGCTGCCGTAAGGCGATAGAGCGGGGAGCAAAGGTCATCGACAGTCATTCACAACCGCTGGTGAATCGCCAGTGGCGGTTACGGCGCTACGTTACCGCGAACGAGGTCATCAGTCCCGATCACTTCGCACTGGTGGAACAGCCGGTGCCGTCACCTGGCGAGGGCGATCTCCTGGTCCGCGTGCTGCTGCTGGGCACCAGCCCCGCGCAGCGCATGTACATATCCGAGGAGCGCGAGTTCCACCTCACGGTGGATGTCGGCGAACTCATGAGCTGTCGCGGCATCGGCGAAGTGCTGGAAAGCCGGCACCCGGACTTCTCGGCGGGGGATATCGTGCAGGCCTCGCTCGGCTGGCAGGAGTTCGCAGTGGTGACACCGGACAGCACCGACACAGACCAGAACGTGCGCAGGGTCACCCGGCTGGAGAATCCGGCGCGACCGCTGCATGCCAGCCTCAGTCTCTTCGGCCAGCTCGGTTACAGCGCCTACGTTGGCATTGTCGAGACCGGTGACGTGCGCAGCGGCGATGTCGTGGTGATTTCCTCGGCCGCCGGCGGCGTAGGCTCCATCGCCTGCCAGCTCGCCCGCATCCGCGGAGCGACGACGGTGATCGGCCTGGCCGGCGGTGCCAGGAAGTGTGACTGGCTGATCGATAACGGCCTGTGCGATATCGCCTTGGATTACAGGGCAGAGGGGTTTCATGCGGCGCTGGATGAGGCCTGCAGCGGCGGCGTGGATGTGTACCTGGATTCCGTCGGTGGTGATATTCTGGACGCCGTGCTGCAGCATATCGCGGTGGGTGCCAGGGTCGTCCTGTGCGGACACATTGCCACGGAATACCAGCGGCCGAGGCCACCGGGGCCGCGCAACTACTTCAATCTGATCTACCGCCGCGCCCGCATGGAAGGTTTTTTCGTCTTCGATCACCTGGAGCGCTGGCCGGACTTCGAGCGACAGCTGCGCGCCTGGTACGGCGAGGGCCGCCTCACCCTCCTGGATCACGTGTTCGAGGGTGTCGAGTCCGCGCCCGACGCGCTGCGCAGCCTGTTTACCGGGGGCAATACCGGTGGCTGCGTTATCCGGGTGGCACCGGACCCGCCGCATCTCCCACGCATACAGCAGGACATCTCACATGACTGACAGCGCAACATCCTCTCCGCTTACTCACTCGCAAACGGCTTCCTCGTCATCGGGAAACGTGGGCACCGGAACCGGTGCGTCGGCCGGCGCAGTGATCGACAGCCTGCAGGCCGCGCTGGGGCAGGAATACGTGCTCACATCGGCGGAGGACTGCGCATTCTACGCCCACGATGTCTTCCGCGCGGGCGCCGTCGCACAGGCGGTCGCACAGCAAGGCAGTGTTGAGGAACTGCAGGCCGTACTGCGCATCGCGAGCACGGCGGGCGTCCCGGTCATTCCCCGGGGCGGCGGCATGTCGTACACGGATGCCTACCTGCCCGAGCAGGCCGATTCCGTGATGGTGGACATGCGGCGGCTGAACCGGGTCGTCGAGATCAACGCCGAGGCGCGCTACGTGGTGGTCGAGGCCGGGGTGACCTGGAAAGAGCTCGACGATGCCCTTGCGGAGCACGGCCTGCGCACGCCCTACTGGGGGCCTCTGTCGGGACTGCGCGCCACCGTTGGCGGCACCCTGTCGCAGGGCAGCATGTTCCTCGGCTCGGGACAGCACGGTTCGGTCGCGGACAGCCTGCTGGCGCTGGAGGTGGTCTGTGCCGACGGCAGCCTGCTGCGCACCGGCAGCTGGGCCGGCGAGCACGCCAGTCCCTTCTTCCGTCACCACGGCCCGGACATATCGGGACTGTTCACGGGCGACTGCGGAGCACTCGGGTTCAAGGTCCGCGCCTCGTTGCGACTGGTCAATCGGCCGTCGGAGACGCGCTATCTCTCCTTCAGCTTCAACCGTCATGGGGACCTGCTGCAGGCGATGGGTAACGTGGCCCGGGAGGAGGTGGCCTCCGAATCCTTTGCCTTCGATCCGTTCCTGCAGAACCTCAGAATGCAGCGTGCCAGCCTGCGCGAGGACGTATCCGCTTTGGGCAACGTCATCAAGGCGGCCGGGGGTGGCCTGCGCGGATTGAAGGAAGGCGCAAAGCTGGCCCTGGCAGGAAGGGGCTTTCTCGAGGACAACACCTCCTCGCTGCATATCGCGGTGGACGGACGCGACGCGGCAGATGCAGACTCCCGTGCGGCGGCGGTACGCCGCGCAGTGGGTACGCTCGGCAAGGAAGTTGAGGGCAGTGTACCGCGGGTTATGCGCGGCACCCCCTTCGGTGAGATCAACAGCATCATGGGGCCGGCGGGACAGCGCTGGCTGCCGGTGCACGGCATTCTGCCCCTGCCGGATGCGCAGCGGGCTTACGAGGCGCTGGAGGAGCTGTTCGAGTCGCGCCGTGCCATCAACGAGGCGCACGGCATAGAGCACGGTTACCTCATGTCCACCATCTCCAATCACGCATTTCTGCTTGAGCCCTGTCTCTACTGGCCGGATTCACGCACGCTCTTTCACCATGGCGTGCTTTCCCGCCAGTACCTCGACAAGCTTCCCGAGCACCCGGACAGCCCGGACGCGCGGCGGGAGGTGGAGGCGCTGCGCCAGGCGATCGCGGACCGGCTTCACGAGCTTGGGGCGACCTGCTTTCAGGTGGGCAAGGTCTATCCTTACAGCCGCAACCGCGACGCCGGGCAGTGGCGTTTGCTGAAGTCGGTGAAGGGTGCGCTGGATGAAAGAACCCTGGTCAACCCCGGCGCACTCGGATTGCGCGCAGAATGACCGCCGGGCAGCAGCCGGGGCTGTACTACGGCTGGATCATTGCATTCACGGCCATGCTGGTGCTGCTCGTGTCCAATGGCATGAGCCTGGCCGGCCCCACCGTCTTTGACGAGCTGATTATCCAGGAGCTGTCGGCTGATCGCGCGCTGGCGCAGCTCAATGCCAGCTTTGGTACCGGTTTCGTCAGGGGCGATCTGCTGGCACTACTGCCGGACAGCAACCTGCGCATCAGCGACGGCCTCGCGCAGGCGCTGCTGGAGAGCGCGGGACAGGACGTACCCGCGGGCGAAATCGAGTCGGTCATCAGTCAATCCCGGGTCTCCGTTGCCAGCCTGAAGCTTCGCGACATGATCACGCTCTTCACCAGTGGCTTCGTTGCGTTCCTGGCCGGAACACTCGCCGATCGCCTGGGGCCGCGGCGCCTGATTCTCGCCGGCCTGGCACTCCTGGCGGTTGCCTACTGGTACTACGGCAGGGCGACGACCCTCCGCGACATCTACCTGGTGCACGCCCTGCTGGGTATCGTCATGAGCCTCGCGGGCCTGCTGGTGAACGTCATACTCGTGGCGCGCTGGTTTATCCGCAGCCGCGGGACGGCCATTGGCATTGCGCTCGCAGGGACGAGTCTCGGCAACGCGGCGTTTCCGCCCTTCAATGGCTGGCTGCTGGCCTTCGGCAGCTGGCGGGATGTGTTTGGCTGGGTCGCGATCGTGCCGCTGCTCATGCTGCCGCTGGCCTTCCTGCTGCTGCGCGATCGTCCGTCAGGTGCCAGCGCAGACGCGTCGTCGCAGCAGGCCACGACCGCGTCGACCGAGGGACAGACCCTGGGCGAGGCGCTGCGCTCGCGCAATTTCTGGATGCTGGCGCTGCTGGCCATGCTGACCTTCTATTCCATACTCGGTATGGGTTCCCACACCTTTCTCTTCATGCGCGAGGAGGGGTACTCGCTGATGGTTGCCTCCACCGGCTCGACCATCCTGTTCGTGAGCGGGCTTGTGGGCAAGGTCATCAGCGGTCGGCTGGCGGAACTGCTGGGTCGCAAGCGCATCCTGCTGACCGGGATCGTCCTCATGCTGTGCGGTGTACTCGCCCTGTTGTCGACCAGTATCGTGCACAGCAGCCTGCTGCTCTGGGGCGGTCTCTTCGTGTTCGGTTTTGGCTGGGGTGGCATCTACACGCTGATACAGCTGCTCTGCGCGGATCTGTTCGGGCTGCGCTCCCTGGGCAAGATCATGGGGGTGATCACGGTTCTCGATACCTTCGGTGGGGGCCTGGGACCTTTTGTCACCGGCTACCTGTACGACATTTCCGGGGCCTACGTGGTGCCCTTCCTTCTTATTTCCGGGCTACTGGCGATGGCGGGTATCTGCGGGTCACTGATCGTGGCGAAGGAGGGGCAGCAGGCTCAGGCTGACGTCGCCTGACTGCCCGCCCGGCGCTGCGCCTGGCCATGTCGGCAGGCGCAGCGCAATGACTCTGCGCCCGCGACAAGCTGTGCCACCCTTGTCCGCCGTACCATCGGCAATGACGGCAGGGTGCGCGGCATCAGGTGCTTTCCGAGACGAACTCCGTCCAGTTTTCCGTGTCGAGGATTTCCGGTGTGTATTTGCGGAAGCTGTCGAGAACGCCCTCCGGCAGGGCATCGAGTGACGCGAGCTTTGTGCCGTAGCCCCGGGCGACGGTTCCACCCGGTCGGTCTCCCATGCCCATCCACGGCGCCCAGTCGTTCTTGTTCTGCAGCTGCGTATGCACGGGGGCGGAGGCGATGGTCGGGTCCTGCATGTCGGCCAGGCTCGCGGAGTAGGTCATGAAGGAGTTGATGTAGAGCATTCTGCTGCTGTCACCCGGTGCCGGGAAGGATTCGATGGACTGCGTCGCGAGATACACCCGGTCGCCTATCACCTCGAGCGGCAGCGGGTCGGGATTGTAGGCCATGACGTAGAAGCGCTCGGGCGTGTAACGCCGGGGTACCGGTCCCAGCCGGAAGTTCTCCATCGGGTGGCGCTCCTTCGTGAAGGGATTCTCGTAGCTCTCGATGGGGCGGTAGGAATCCAGTTCGCTGTAGTAACCCGCCTCGTACTTGGTCATCTGGTACTCGTTGTCGCCCTGGGGTTCCCATTGGTCGACGAGCAGGTTGTTCAGCGTGAACAGCGGTGCAAAATTGCCCTCGCCGCTATCGGCATAGATGTTGAGACGCAGGAAGGAAATGACGGTTTCCTTCCGCAGGCTGCCGACGAGCTTGACGTGCGCGCGCAGTTCCTCTACCGGATCGGAGAAGTCGATCGTGGCGTGGCCATCTGTCGCCCGGGCCAGGGGAGCGATGCCCGCCAGCGCAGCGTAGCCCGCCCCGCCCAGCAGTATGTCGCGACGCGTAACGCCGCTGCCTGACTCGTTCATACTTCACTCCTCATTTTTCATGAATAGTGGATTATGCCCTCTCGGGCGTCGGGATATCGGCCCGAGTTTTTCGATAACAGCTATGTTCAACCGACACAGGCGCTCCTGGAGAGTGCGTGATACAACGAGCGGTCGCAGGGGCTGCGGTTTCGCAGAATAAACAGAAAATTCATTGCCATAACAGGCACGAAAGAGGGGTTACAGCATGCAGGGATCATTCAGGCGCGCGGTTCTCGCGGGTACAGTGGGGGCTGCGGTGCAGGTTACGGCGATGCACGCATTCGCCGCTGCAAAACTCGAAGAGGTTGTTGTGACGGCGCGGCAGAAGGCGGAATCCATTCAGGACATTCCGCTGGCGGTCTCGGCCTTCAGCCAGGAAGACATGCGCCGGCAGAGCATACAGGGCCTCCAGGATGTCGCCCGTTTCACCTCGAGCCTCACCTTCGAGGACTTTGGCGGCGGCTTCGGTACGCCCGTCATACGCAGCGCCTCGCAGACGCGCCTGACCGCCATCGAGCAGAATGTCGCGACCTTCTGGGACGGCATCTATGTGCCGCGGGGCTGGGCGATCGACGCCGGAGTCAGTAACCTCAGCCGCATCGAGGTGGTCAAGGGCCCGCAGAGCGCGCGCTACGGTCGCAACGCCTTCATGGGGGCCATCAACTACGTGCCACGCAAGCCCACCGATGAGTTCGAGGCCGAGCTCTCGGGAACCTTTGGCATCGACGAGCGCATGGACTACGGCGGTTACGCATCCGGGCCGATCATCGAGGACCGGCTCCTGGGCCACTTCGGCTTCAATGTTTCGGAGTTCGATGGCAGCTGGGAGAACACCCATCCCAACGCCGGCGTCGATCTAGGTGATCGCGGCACGACCGACAACGCGGGCGGCTGGGACAACAACTCTCTCTCCGTTGCACTTGAACTGAAGGCCACGGACACCCTGTCTTTCAACGCCGCCTACTACACCTTCGATATCGCCGAGGAAAACCGCGGCAATATCAACCTGTTTGAATTCCAGGGTGCCACCAACTGCGGCACGATCGGCACCTTTGGCCAGCCGCGGCTCATCTGCGGCGAACTGCCGTCCCCGGGCGAGAAGATTGCGGTCGACCCCCGCGCCTATGGCCGGCAGGCCGAGGTGGATATCTACCGGCTGGGCTTTGACTGGCAGATATCCGACGGACTGGAGCTCAGCTACTTCTATGGCAATATTGAGGGTGATATCGACATCGCGAGCATGAGTGAAGGGGACAACGTCAACTGCGGCACCAACCTGAATGCAGCGGGGCTCTGCCGCTTCCAGAACACGCCACTGGGTGGCATGGAGTATGAGCAGCACGAAATACGCCTTGGCAGTACCTCCGGCGACCGGTTCAACTACACGGTTGGTGGCTTCTACTCCGATGGCGATGACCGGACGCTGTTTGCGGTGCCGGCGATTCCCACGCTGGGGACCGATCCACTGGTGCAGGTGCCCCTGATTCAGGACGGCACCACCCTCACTGAGGTGGTCTCTTTGTTCGGTGAAATCTCCTACCGCTTTACCGACAACTGGTTGCTGTCCGCGGAGCTGCGCTACAGCGACGAGGAGAAGACCGAGATAAACAACGTCAACGGCGCCGAGTTCTCCGATTCCTTCAAGAATCTCACGCCGCGGATCAACCTCGAGTACTCACTGAATGAGGACCAGCTTCTGTATGTGTCGATTGCCCAGGGCGTGAAGTCCGGCGGTTTCAACCCGGCGGCGGTGCGCGAGAGCGACCGTGTGTTCGACGAGGAAACCAACTGGACCTACGAGATCGGCAGCAAGAATGTCTTCCTCGATGGCAACCTTGTGATTAACGCGGCCCTGTTCTACATCGAGTGGGAGGATATTCAGCTGAATGCCTCGGATTCGGGAGCGGTCAACCCCAACGCTGTCAACATCACCCTCAACCTGGGCAATGCCACCAGCTACGGCCTGGAGCTGGACGGTGCCTATCAGGTCACTGACAATTTCTCGCTGAACACGACGCTTTCCCTGGTCGACGCCACCTATGACGATGGCACGATCGACAATCGCTTCGCCCGGGTGGGTCCGGTGTTCTTTCCCAACCCGGCGTCCTGTGACGATGTCGTCTGTCCCTCCGACGGCGACGTCAGCGGCAACGACATCGAGCGCCAGGCGCCCGTGCAGGCGAGTCTTGGCGCCGAGTGGAACAGCCAGTTCACTCCGCTGGATGCGGAGTTCTACCTGCGTGCCGACGTGTCCTACCAGTCGGAGCGGGAAGCCGAATCCATGAATCTGTCGCAGATAGAGGCGCGGACGATTACCAACGCCTCTGCCGGTCTGACGCGCCCGGACTGGGATGTTTCCTTCTGGGTCCGTAACCTGACAGATGAAAAATACACCGCCAACGCCTTCGTGGTTCTGCTGCCCTTCGGCAACGGCTACGGCACCGTCTTCGGTGAACGCAGGACGGCGGGTGTCACGGCCCGGTACCGCTTCTAGGAGGTTCCGGGATTTTCGGGGGAGGCGTCCACCCCGCGCCTCCTCCTTCTTTTTTATGTTGCTCCGATCACGGCTCAGATGGGTATCAGAAATCGTGAAATTGTATGGTTCCGGGCTGCGGCATCCGCGGCGGCGGTGATAACCTCGTCTGCTGGTTCACGGTAGGGCTGAGAATGTAGTGCGCGGGCAGGACGCAGACGGTGTAATGCAGACTCCCGACGGTGTGAAATCCGGCGTTTTCTATGGTTGGTTTGTCTGCATCGCGGCAACCCTGGCCTATTTCTTTACCAACGGGGTCGCCTACTACCTCCCGCAGAATCTCTTCCCGCGCCTCATGGAGGACTTCGACGTCTCCGTCAGTGCCATCAGTATCGCGGGCGCGCTGACCTTCATGATGGGCGGCATCAGTGCACCGCTTGTCGGCTGGCTGATCGACCGGCAGGGCGCGGTCCGGGTGCTCAGGTTCGGCATTCTCGTGCTCGCGGTATCGGCCAGCCTGTATCCGTTTACCACCGCGCTCTGGCAGGTCTATGTCCTGCACCTGTTTTTTGGGGTCACCATGGTCACTGCCGGCCTGATGATCAACGTGGTGCTGCTATCCAACTGGTTCACGCTCCGGCGCGGGATGGTCGTCGGCATTCTTGTCGCCGGCTCCAGCCTCGCCGGATTCCTCCTGCCCAATCTCGTCGCCGTGTTTGTCGCCGATCCCGCCTATGGCTGGCGCTGGGGGCTCGGCGCAGCGGCCCTGCTGATCTGGCTGCTGCCTGTTCCGGCGGTGCTCTTTATGGTGAAGGAGCGTCCGGCGGATGTGGGGCAGTTCCCGGATGGATTGTCACAGCCGCCACCGGGGCAGGAATCCGGGCAGCCACTGCCCGGTGCAACCTTTCGGCAGGCCCTGCGCACCGCCACGCTATGGATGCTGGCCCTGGGCTCCTTCTGTCTCTGGTTCTCGATATCCGCGGTCAACAGCCAGATCACGATATTCTTCGAGCAGGAGGGCGGCCTGCCCATTCGGGAGGCAACGCTGCTGTATTCCCTGGTGCTGGCCTTCTCCGTCACCGGCAAGCTCCTGTTCGGCTGGCTGGCCGATTACCGCCCGGCAAAGGAAGTCATGATCCTGGCCAGTTTGACGCTGCTGGCGGGCTGTCTGCTCCTGTTCGAGCCTCAGCTTGGGGCGCCGACCCTGACCGGCAGCAAGGCGCAGCTGACGATGTTCACGATTGTCTACGGACTCGGCTTCGGCGGCGCGTTCACGATGATTCAGCTGGTCTGCGTGGCCAGCTTCGGCCAGCGGGAACTGGGCAAGATACTGGGCTTCATCGTGTTCTGCGATACGGTCGGGGCGGTGATCGGCATCGCCGGCATCGGCTTCCTGAAAGACTTTTCCGGCGCCTATACCCTGCCTTTCATGATAGTGACCGGCGTTGCCGTGCTCGGGCTGGTCAACATGATCTTTATCAGGCCGCTGAACCCGGGCCGCGCCGGATCGGCCTGATAGACTCGCCGGGGCGTGCAGTGCTGGTGGTCCGGCAGCGACCCGCGGTGCGCAGGGGTTTCGGCGCCGCTACTCTGTAAACACGCCGCGTACACTGTCCAGCGTGGCGACGGTCGCACGTGTGACCTGCTGCTTGGCCCTGTAGATCACGCACAGCGGAATGTTCAGTGTCGGATCGTCCAGTGAGTGCACCGCGAGCAGCCCCAGTTTCTCCTCGACCTCGACGGAATGTCGGGTCAGGACCGCCACACCTTCGCCTTTCATGACCAGGCTCTTCATGGCGGCAACGGCATCGACGGTATAGGTGGGATGGCAGGGGATGCCCGCGTCGGCGTAGCTCCGCTCGACGGCCCGGCGTATCTTGCCGTGCTGGGTCGGTAGTATTAGCCTGAGCTCGTCAAGCATGCCGATAGGGACGGCGGGTGCGGGCAGCTCCAGATCCGGCGGCGCAATCAGGCAGAGCTCCTCGCGGCGCAGGACTTCGATGCGCAGCAGATCCGATTCCGGCTCCTCGAAGACAATCGCCAGATCCAGCTGGTTGTCGATCACCCGGTTACACAGTTGTTCACTGATCCCCTCGGAGACGTTCAGCGTCACCTCGGGGTAGCGCTCACTCATGTCGCGGATTACCGCCGCGGCCCCGTTGATGATGGCGGTGGGGGTCATGCCGAGCCGGACCAGTCCACTGGGGTGTTCGTACCAGGATTTCAGGGAGCGCTCGACGTTAAGGAGTTGCTCGAGTATCGACTTGCTGTGTGTGAGGAGATATTCCCCCTGCTCGGTGAGCGTCGCCCCGCGGCCGGTGCGGTTGAACAGGCGGGTATTCAGTTCTTCTTCAAGCAGCCGTATGTGGCGACTGAGCGCAGACTGCGCCAGGTGCACGGCGTCGGCCGCCTGGGAGAAGCCGCCACATTCGGCAACCTTCACGAAGTACTGCAGTTGCTTGATGTTCATGGTCTGCATTCTGGCCGTAGGGAACGTGAATATAGCAAGCTGGTCGAGGACCTGTCATGTCGGGAATGATGCCCGGAATGGCGGCGCGGTAGAGCGGGCGC
>JAYMFU010034050.1:0-24025 GCA_036784835.1 Phaeophila floridearum
GTATTCTGGCATGAGTATTATGAATTGATTCTTAAACTAACACAAAGTAAATCAAAAATGTTAGGAGACACGCCCTAAATGCGTTAAGCGCTCAAAGTACAGTCTTGCTGACTCACTGTCACTACACGCTTCCATGAGAATGGAAAACTCTAAGTCTGAATAGGGCGTCATCTGTTGTAAAGCCATAGAGCCTAGGCCCATGACGGTATATTTGCAAGGAGCGGGACCCAATTCCTGTTCGCTCTCACGATAAAGACGAGCTAAAAAGGCTTTGATCCTCGTGGCTATGTCATGGAATAACTCTTTGCTGCGCTGGATATACACCGCTTCGTTAGCTCGCTCTTCTTCTGGACTATTGTGCTGATTCAGAAGTTTCTCTAGATCGTTAGCTTCTACTTGGGCATAAGCGCGTAACCTTTTTAGCTCTAGCTTATCTCCTGATCTCTCCTCTTGAAGCTTAATGTCGTCTATGGAAGAAGCAGGAATTAGAGCTTTCCTAGTGGCCAATAAGCCCTGACGAGCTGAACTTATTTGACTTTCATAATCTGTAACTACATCTTCTTCTCCACAGATACTCAGTACATGCTGATAACAGGTGGTAGCATCTGTGTAATAGCTCAAGTCTCCTAGGGATTTCCCTTGTTCTTGGTGTAGGGCGGCTAGCTGCAGTAGAATATCGACCAGCTTGGCTCGATTCTCGGGCGAATTGCTGATTGTAAACTCTTGTACAGCATCTCGCAATTCTGAGGCATGAGCACTCTCTTGTACAATGAGATTCAGTTTCCTGATAACTAGCTGTCCTTCAACAGTACCACACCACGTAACACCATGATCTTGAGTCAGTTTATTTACATAACGGCTAGCTACAGAAGCCCGCTCATCTAAACAGCTGATAAATCTCGCCAACGAAAATATAATCTCGTTAACGGTCTCTTTCGTACCACCTTGGCTTGTGGCCTCTACAAGGTCAGTGTAAAGTGTAGCAACAACTCTCTCGCGTAGATAATCTGTAACTGTTGAATACCCGGATCTTGAAGCCAAATGAAATGCTGTTAAACCCTCATTGTCCCTAACATCTGGCTTGGCATTATTTTCGCACAAACATCGCACCACTTCCAAGTGACCTTTTGCAGCAGCCATATGTAGTGCGGTAAGGCCGTCTTTATTAGCCTTATTCACCTCGGACTTCCACGATAACAATAACCTGACCATGGGCTCAGAACCCAGATGAGCAGCATACATCAAGAGCGTGTATCCCTGCTTCCGAACACCCTCATCATCCCTTTCTGAAAGCACTTCCAACAATCCTCTGTCCTTACTGAGTAAGCTCTTTATCTCATCTGTGCCGCCATCACGGATGGCATTGAAAAGCTTATCTACTTCAGTTAGCTCTGTTGCAATAGACTGATCCTCTTCAACAACTCCCTCCGGTCCGTCTTGGACAACCGCTGTGCTTACATCGTGCAAAGGCTGGGCGGGACCATCTTGAGGATGTACAAAGCCAGATTGTGGTTGTAGCTCTTCTGCATACAGTGGTAGCACGGCTGAACTACCGGATGTAGTTTCGAGCTGCTGTACCCCATCAGGTCCAACCCCTTCTGGTTGATATCCTGATATCGGCACTTTTATCCCACAGCTCTGCAGAAAGAATGAGATGAGTAAAATGCGCGATAAGCTTTTTTGATGTATCGGTTTCATGATCAGGTTTAGGTTAAGAGTTGATTCTTGCTATCAAATATTACTGGTCTGTATTTTTAGATCGGCTTATAAATGCATCCCAAGAAATATTATTCACAAAGTCAAGTGCCTAAAACACTATAGCCCAATAGACCCGAGTTAGGCCTTTTATTGAACATGTTCTTCACTTTCGCGTGACAGAAGTTGCTGCGTTAAGCTATGCCCTTCACCTAGCACCGCCCGACAAAGCTCGATGAGCTCCTCCCTAGGATTCATCACCTTCTCTAAATCTTCCACCATACGGCGCATATAAGGATGCGGTCGCTCTGTGTCCGGAAATAGACGTTTTGTCATAGCCAAAGCTTCCCTACAATGCATCAGTCCATCTCCCACATAGTTCAGCTTATAGAATCCCAGGCCAACACAATGCCGGGAATGCGCAATCTTCAAGTGGTCCTGGTTAGGATATAGACGCTCACGCATGTCTAATGCTTCCTGACAATATTGCTTGCCTTCTGCAGGGTTACATACTGCAGGATCTCCTACCTTAATCAGGGTCTCGCCTACATTGTTTAACGCATGTCCTAAGTCGGGATGATCCTGATCTTCGTGAAGACGTTGATACATAGCCAAAGCTTTTTTTTGGTTTCTAATGCCTTTTGATATTTCCCCAGATCTTCTAGACCAATTCCTACACCTGTCAGAGAGCGAGCGATATCGCGATGGTCTGAATTGTTATAGAATCGCTGCCGTACGCCTAATGCCAATTGCTTATACTTTAAAGCTTCTTCGTACTGACCTAAATGCGTTAACAATTCTCCTATGCTATTTAAGGAATGGGCTATCTCAGGATGATCCTGATTGCCAAATAGGCGTTGACGGATCTTCAGAGACTGTTTCTTGTATTCTAAAGCTTCGTCGTGCCTACCCAGTTGAGCTAGACTACCTCCTACTTCGCTCAAAGAACGGGCTACAGCTTCTTTTTTGTCAGCATTATCTGGATCTTGTGATGAGATACGCTCACGCATCTCCAGTGCACTTTTCTGACGCCTTAACGCCTGTTTATGATCACCTATTTCCTTTAGGCTGACACCCAATCGGTTAAGATTATAGGCTATCTGCGGATGGTCTTGATCAGGATAAAGGCTTTCTGTCAAATTCAGGCACTTTTGAGCCCATTCTACGCTCTCTTTAAAGCGGCAAGTCTCACGGCAAACTTCAGTCAAATAGTCAGTCAAGACATACGCTTCTCGAGGATAATTGTCCTTGTCTAACCATTTCTTATCTAACCATTTAAAGAGTATACGACCATGAGGTAGTAGCTGGGATAGCATCTCTTTATTTTGTTGGCTTATTTTTTTACCGCTTTCATAGTTCACAAGAGCATTGACAGTAGTATTTAGAACTTGGTCAGCGTCTTCTGAGTATAGATGTCTGAAGATGAGCTGAGTATCTGCATGAATATATATTTGTTTATCAGTTCTGCTCCATTGGATCAAAGAATACTGTTCCAGCAATGCTAGCGCTGCTCGTGTCTCATTATTCAATGGATCAGCGTCTTCTTTATCCCATGTAAGTAACCACTTGACAGGAATGTCACGTGGATCTAAATAGGATAGATTCCTAAGAAGTTGTGTAGCTGATTTCCCTTTTTCCTCTTTAGATAACTGATCCAAGCTTTGTCCCAATACACGGATCGTATTCTCTTTCTCTCTGTACCCCACCCTGGGCTGTGGATCGTTGTCTAATAGATTAATCAGCACCTGATCTGTCACAGTACGTGTCTGCAGCTTTTCTGCAAAATCCATTATATCTAGCCCAGATCTTTCTAGTGTGCTGAATGCTTGAACTAATGTCAAAGGTGAGCAAGGCAACTTACTTAGAAATTCTTGAAGAGTTTCCTGCTCTTGTAAGGATTGGCAATGGTTGAACTTTTGAGCTAAGGTGATAGCCTCCTGTTCGTTAAAAGGTTGAAGTACTAGAGGCGTTGTTCGCCAAACCCCAATATCACTGTTTCGAGAAGTAATTAACACATGGCCTTTCTCTAGAGGTAAAAAGGATTCGATAGCTTTGACATCTAAAGCACCATCGAATACATAGAAACAATATTTGTCTTTCAATAGCTCGAGCACCATTTTCGTAGTCTGCATCGAGTTAGCTGTAGCTCTTACATCAATACGTAAACTCGTAGCAATACTCGAGTAAGCATCCAAAAGTTTTTCCTCTGATTCGGCAGAAATCCAGAGCATATGGTCATACTGCGTGGTCTTTTCTTGCTCTTCCCATACTCTGCGAGCCAGTTGTGTTTTCCCAATACCGCCTGAACCTGTCAAAGTAATGGCAATAAGTCCTTGCTGGATGTGAAAGGCTTTCTTAAGATCTTCGAGCAACTGTTCTCTACCGACGAAAAAAGGAACCCTGGGAGGAAGAGGCAGAGGAATTCTAATATAAGATCGTGGGTTGGTCGTACGGATTAGTTCTGGATTGCTTAGTACCTTACTGAGCAATCTGTCAACTACAATTCTTAAGTCTATCCTAAGAGAAGCCTCATTCTCAACCCAATCCGATGATTCCCTGTAAGACAACTTGGTTCCTCGCAATTCTTGATCTTCTTTTATTGCTTCTAAACAAGCTTGATCGCTATTCCCCAGATTTCTCAAGAATCGGAGAACGGGTTCTGGACAATGACGAACATGTAATCTGGATTCATTAGTCAAGTCACAAGTACAGTATTTGTTCTCGTACACAAGCTCAAAGTCTTGAAAATCATCTAAATTATCAACCACATCCCTTTCTGTTTGCTGGCTAATTTTTTGAAAGCCTCGATACTGACCAGTGGATGCAGGCCAACTCTTCATGTGATCCATTTTATGTGCATCTCTTGTTGTAGAGTCAAAAGCATCAATGAATTCTTGCAGATCGTGACTTTGTAGTGTATATCTGATAAGTTTTTGCTCAAACTTTTTGAAGATTACCCGATAAACCGTACCCACATGCCTATTACAAGTATTAATTAGATTGGGAACGGAAAGATAATTAGTGATATCCAGGTGCGACAGTTTATAACTATCCCCATTGATATTAGGTTTAAGCTTTCCAAGCATAGGCTCTGCGCCAGGTGTGTCAAATGTGATGGCCTTGATATGAAGTTCGGAGGGAGAAAACCCGTATTTTATTGTGGCAATAAAAGCAGCGATTTGGGCAAGCCACCCTCCCAAGGAATGTCCTGTAGTAGTAAGAGAAAGAAGAGAACCTTGTTGTTGTTTAACAGTTTCAACAAATTCTTCAACAGCCCAACTCATAGCTCGTTCCTGTCCTCTACCAATACTACCCCGGGCAACAGAATTTATGTCTGTCATGAGATCATCCATTCTCGTAGGATCAGTTCCACGATTGGCAAGTACAAATTGGTTCTTCTTGGTGTTCTTATATATGACACCAGAATAGCCATAGGGAGGTTCTGAACTTCGGGGAGTTATTCCAAACAACTGATGTGAAGATCCATCATCTTTTCCTAATTTTCTGTACACGATCCATCCATCATTAGCATTAAGATTAAGCTTCGCATTAAGCTCTGCTACAGGTTCTCCTTCTGTCAAGTTATTACCATAGGCATGTTTACTCAAAATCAGACACTCATAGGGCGAAGGGCTATGCTGTAAGTCAAGGATTGTTTTTTCAGAAACACTGCCGCCAGGGCTATGGCAACTCTGTAACAATCCACTAATAAGAGCGATCTTGGCAATAAGCGTCTTTGTATGTTTGTTCATGGCTTTAAGTTGTTTTAGGGTTTTAATGCCTGTTTAACTAACAGGAAGTTCATAAAATGATCTCAAGCATCTTGCACAGTTCCCAGCTGCTGAGCTACCTCTTGCTGTAAGCTTTTCAAGAGATAACGAGCTATCTCGTCTTCTTTCTCTTGACCTTCTTGACCGACTCGTTGTTCTACGGCTTCTTGGAAGTCTGCTAGGTAGGCTTCACGGGTCTTCTCTAGGTTGATGCCTGCTGCTCGGAAGTCTTCGTAGTGGTGGATGAGGAGGTAGTAGGCGTAGTCTATGGGTCTTAGTGATACTGGGTTGTCTTGACTCATTTTTTCTCGTAATGCTGGGGTGACAGTTTCTCTTTCTAGCATACTATAGCTTAATCCACTTTTATCTTCACCAATGGTTATAGCTTGTCGTAGGTACTGATAGGCTTCTTCAAACTGATCTGTAGCTAGAAGGAAGTTTGCATATTCTGTACATAAGCTGGCTGTGGGTGGATTGTTTGCTACTATTGCCAATTCAAAAGTCTCTTGGGCTTTCTTCCTATATTCTTGAATCGTTTGATTTTGCTCTCTTTGCATAGCTAATCGGACTTCTATATGGTACATGCGCGCAAGATTGTAGGCTATACTAGCACATGGGGCTGCATATGTGTTTTCAGTGTTTTGTGCAGGCAACCGATGATACACGTCTAAAGCTTGCTCATAGTAACTCATACCTTTCTGTAAGTGATCTATGCTCAGAGAATATCCTCCCAAAGCTCTATGCACAGTACCCAGACAGTCTAAGATCATAGCTACATACGGATCTAGGTCCCCAAAAATCTGCTTCACTATCGTCAGTGCTCGTTCTAAATGTGATATGCTCTTTACATACTCTCCTAAATGGCTATAAACCATGCCTAAGGTGTGTGACGTACGCGCTACAGCTAGATGACTATCTCCGTAAAACTGTTTCTTTATCGCCAAAGCTTCTTCCAAACACGACCTACTTTTTACATAATCATTTGAGGTACTATACACAATACCTAAGCCATCCAGAGTACTAGCTACAGATGGATGAATGTCTCCATAAACTCTCCTTCTGATCACTAGTGCTTCTGAATAATAGTCTACACTCTGAGGGTAGTCTTTTAGATCTCTGTGAACGCCTCCGAGGTTGTACAAGGTACCAGCCACAGATGGATGCGTATCCCCATAAAACCGTTTCTTTATGGCTAACGCTTCTAAATAGTAACGTATGCTTTCTTGATAATCCCCTAAGTCTCTATAAACTAGGCCGAGGTTATGTAGGGTACCAGCCACAGATGGATGCATGTCTCCATAAAACTGCTTTCTGATTGTCAATGCTTCTGAGTAGTAGCCTATACTTTTTTGATGCTCTTTTAAATCGCTGTAAACAAGTCCTAGATTGTTTAGCGTACTGGCTACAGATGGATGGTTATCTCCGTAAATCTGCTTCATTGCTGTCAAGGCTGCTGAATAGTACCTTATACTTTCAGGATGTTCCCCTAAGGAGTTATATAGAATACCTAGACTATTTAGAGTACGAGCCACAGCTGGATGGATATCTCCGTAAAAATGTCTCTTTATCGCCAGGGCTTCCAAATAGTTATCTATGCCCTTTTGATACTCCTTTAAGTCGCTATACACAATACCCAGGTTATTCAGCGTACTAGCTACAGCCGGGTGGACATCCCCGTAAATCTTTTTCATCATGGCCAATGCTTCCGAGTAGTAACGTACGCTTTGGGGATATGCTCCCAAGACTCTGTACACAGTACCTAAACCATCTAGAGTACTAGCCACGTCTGGGTGGCAATCACCGTAGAGCCGTTCCCTAATCGTTAAGGCTTCTGAATAGTGACTTATGCTCTTTGAGTACTCACCTAAGTCTTTGTACACAGTACCTAGACCATCCAAGGTGCTGGCTACGTCTGGATGTATATCGCCGTAAGCCCGCTTTTCTATCGTTAGTGATTGACTATAGTAAGCAAGGCTTTGAGTGTGTTCACCTAAGGCGTTGTACACAAGACCTAGATTGTTCAAAGCAACGGCCACAGATGGATGCGTATTCCCGTAAGTCTGTGTCATTATCATCAGAGCTTCTCTGTGGTAGGCAATGCTCTGTGTATACTTACCCAATACCCCATGTACAACGCCTAGGTTATTTAGGGTATTGGCCACATATGGATGGCTACTACTGTAAACTTGCTTCCTTATCCTCAACGCTTCTGCATAGTAAACTATGCTCTCCTGATGCTTACCTAAGTCTTTATAAATAATACCCAGGCCATCCAGCGTACTAGCTACAGCTGGGTGCATACTCCCATAAATCCGTTTCTTCATCGCCAGTGCTTCTGAATAATAATCTATGCTTTTCTGATACGTTCCTAGGGCAGCGTACACAATACCTAGATTGTGTAAGGTATTAGCTACAGATGGGTGGATATCTCCATAAAACTTCTTTCTAATCTCCAACGCTTCCAGATAGCAAACTATGCTTTGGGAGTACTCCCCTACAGCTTTGTAAACAGTACCTAGCCCGTCCAGGGTACTAGCTACAGATGGATGGATAACACCGTAAGCCTGTTTCTTTATTGCTAACACCTCTGAATAGCAGTCTATGCTTTTAGGATATTCCCCCAGAGCGTTACACACAGCGCCGAGATTGTGTAGGGTGCTGTTTGCAGCCAACTGTGCAGAGTCACTGTGGCTTTTATTGTCTAAGGCTTGCTCATAGCAACGCTTAGCTTCTTCCCATTGTAATAATCTTCTATGTACGTTACCATTGACTTGATCGCTGTTATCATAGAAAGGATCTTTCGCCAAAAAACTTGGCGCTTCACTGAGATCCATCACTTCCTGTTTATCAAAAAATACCTCTAGCCTACAATGGAAAGGTATAGCTGTATAATAGTACTTGAACAAGCTGCTGTTTGTTTGCAAGGCCTCTTTAGGTAAACATAAGATCTTCCTTAGTGCTGCTTGGGCTTCCTCTTGACTCAGGTCACTCAGCATCGTTAAACCTTCTTGCTGTTGACCATAGTATAGATAGGTTTTCAAACGTAGCATGTTAGCAAAGCTCATTATATAGCCTAAATGCTGAACAGCTTCTTGACATATGACTCCGCGCTCAAGTAGTTGTTTTACCGCATCCCAGCCACTTCCAGGTACTATTCCGTGGTAAAGTGCTAGGCCGTATAATAATCTGTCAGGCAGCCGATATATCTCTTTTTTTACATCGTATAGCTTACCCTGATCTTCCATACCAAACTGGAGTTGAAATTCTTCTACGTTGCCAAGCTGCTTCTTCAGTTTAGGCCCCACTACATCTGGATGACTATAATCCCACTCTACAACTCCGTCTAGCATCCTCGCTATAGCCCTACTTTTGTGGATCATTGAGTCAGAAAGAAATTTTACCTTTTGTGTGTTGTAAGTCTTGTAAAGCTCTTCATCTCCATGTACGTAGCAGGTACTCTCCAAGATATAGGGCAGGTTCTTATCTATATGCTCTACTTTGTTACCCTCATTTTTCAAGTAGTGAAGCGTGCCAGACACAGTATTGATCAACGTATAAGGCTTGTCTCGTCTACCTAGCGGGGTCTTACCACCTAAGTCCAGATTGATCCCTGTCTTCACTAGATGATCTAAATCGGCGCCATATTTATTCTGGGGCATGTTTGTCTCACCTAAGTTGATTATGCGAAAGTTTACCAAATGGGTTAGGCGCTTAAAGTACTCTCTAGCCCCCACTTCATCACTACACCCTTCCATGAGAATAGCAAACTCCAAGTCCGAATAAGGAGTCATCTGTTGTAAGGCCATGGACCCTAAGCCCATGACAGTGTACTTGCAAGGCGTAGGGCCTAGCTCTTGATCACTCTCACGGTAAAGACGAGCTAAAAAGGCTCTGATCCTCTCGCCTATGTTATGGAATAGCTCTTTACTACGCTGGATGTACGCCGCTTCGTTAGCTCGCTCTTGTTCTGGAGTGCTGTGTTGATTCAGGAGTGCTTCCAGCTCATCAGCTTCTACTTGGGCATAAACGCGCAACCCTTCTAACTCTTGCTTATCCTCCGCGATCTCCTCCTGAATTTTAACAATCTCATCCACAGAAGATGTGGGTATTAGGGCTTTTCTAATCGCCAATAAGCCTTCGTAAGCTGAATTTGTTTGGAGTGCATAACTCGTGGCTACATCTTGTTTTCCACAGATACTCAGTACATGCTGATAACATGTGGCGGCATCTGTGTAGTAGCTCAGGTCTCCCAGCGCTTGCCCTTGTTCTTGATGCAGGGCGCCTAGCTGAAGTAAAATGTCGATCAGCTTGGCTCTATTCTCGCGCGACTCGCTGATAGTAAACTCTCGTGCAGCGCCTTTTAGCATCAAGGCATAAGAACCCTCTTGGGCAACGAGTTCTAGCTTATTTATGACTGCTCTACCTTCAGAAATATAACACCAGGTAGGGCCGCGGTCTTCACTCAATTGGTCTACATAACGCTTAACTGCTTCAGTTCTTTTCTCCACCTTATCAATCAACTGGCTCAATGAAGCAATAACCTCATTAATTTCTTCTACCTTCCCCGCGTCCATAGCCTTTACAAGATCATCGTAACGCTTGTCGATAACTCTTTGAAGTAAATAGTCCTTTACTGATGCGTGACCAGCGCTTGAGGCCAAGTAAAAGGCTGTCAAGCCGCTACTATCTCTTACATCAGACGTAGCACCATTCTTATCCAAATACTCTACTACCTCTAAATGTCCGTTGAAGGCAGCCAGGTGCATAGGTGTCCTGCCATCCTTGCTGGTAGAATCCAATTGTGCGCTTTCTCCCTTGAGACATTTTACTACTGCTAAGTGACCCTTCGCAGCAGCCATATGTAGGGCGGTAAGACCGTCTTTGTTAGCTCTATTAACCTCCGGCTTCCACGATAACAATAACCTGATCATAGGCTCAGAACCCAAATGAGCAGCATACATCAATAGCGTATATTCCTGCTTTCGACCATCCTCATCATCCCTTTCTGAAAGCACTTCCAGTAATCCTTTGTCCTTACTGAGTAAGTTGTTTATCTCATCTGTGCCGCCATCACGAATGGCATTAAAAAGCTTATCTACTTCAGTTAGCTCTGTCGCAGCAGTCTGTGGCTCTTCGACAACTCCCTCCGGTCCGTCTTGGACAACCGCCTCACTTGGACCGGGCAAAGACTGAGCAGACCTCTCATGAGAGCCTACAAAGCTGGAATGTGGTTGTAGCCCTTCTGCAGACAGTGGCGGTGCGGTGGAACCACCAGATGTAGCCTCGAGTTGCTGTATCCCGTCAGGTCCAACCCCTTCTGATTGATGTCCTGGTATAGGAGGAACTTCTATCCCACAGCTTTGCAGAAAGAATGAGATGAGTAAAATGCGCGATAGGCTTTTTTGATGTATCGGTTTCATGATAAGGTTCGGTTTAAAAGTTAATGCTTGCTATCAAAGGTTGCTGGTCTATCTGGTCTATATTTTTAGATCGACTTCACAATGCATCTTACGAAATATCCTTCAAAAAGTCAAGTGCCTAGAAAACTAAGGTGAGATGCCCCCCGCATTAGGCGCTTTGCTGAACATATCCCTTACTCTCACGTAACAGAAATTGATGTGCTAAGCCATGTTCCTCCCCTAGCACCTCCCGGCAAAGCTCAATAAGCTCTTCCCTGCAATTCATCACCTGCTCTAAGTCTGCCACCATACGCTTCGAGACCGTTATAAACCCCGCGTGTGTTTATAAGCCACTTTACCCTCATCATAGCGGCTGTCATGCGGGTAAATATTGTCAGAAATCGGGAACCAGATCCCTAAAACAGGAGTTGTGCAACGATCTCACGTCATGTACAGACTCAGCCGTCCCAAATCTGGATACAGAGACTTTGCAAAATCCCTGTATATCGGCTCCGAGCAGTAGTATGAAACCCTAATGTACAACCAACTCTACAAACTCTTGTACCTCTTGCCTAGATCTTATCCACTTTATAGACTGCCCAGTGGTGGTGTATAGTATCAACTGGTGCTGATCTGGATCTTCAGTATGCTCTACAGCAAGAGCTAACTCGCAAAGCCGAGGCATTAAGAGCGTAGGGATACTTGGGTCTTTTACTGCCCAGTATCTTTCAATGAGTGTCTCAGTAGAAATATTCTGAAGAGCCTCGCTGGCAATATTGCGAACATGTACATCATCATCTTTGAGGACATTCAACATAAGCGGTAAGACCTCCAAAACTTCAGATACTGCCGCACTCGTCTCTAATAGGATCGGTAAAACCTCTCGAGCAACTTTGCGAACAAAACAGTTATCATCTTGGAGAGCGCTCAACATAAGTGGCAAAACCTCAGACATGTCTCCGATCTTCCCGGGTAGGGTCAGTAAAGCTTCATGAGCAGTATTACGAACATGATCGCTAGTATCTTTTAGGGCGTTCAGCATAAGCGGTAAGATCTCAGATACTGCTCCAGTCTTCTCTAATAGGTTCGGTAAGACCTGCAAAGCAATACTGCGAGCAATATGGTTACTAGCTTTGAGGGCATTCTGGGCCAGCGGCAAGACTTCAGACGCTGCTAAGCCCCTTTCTAATAGGGCTTTTAGAACCTTTAAGGCAGCGATGCGAACATAATCGTCCTCATCGTCGAGGGCATTTTGTGTCAGTGGCAAGGCCGCAGACACGGCTAAGCTCTTTTCCAAGAGTGTCTTTAAACTCTTTAGGGCAGTCCTGCGAACATCTCTGTTACTGTCCTCAAGGGCCTTCTGTACAAGCGGTAACGCCTCAGATATGGCTAGGCCCCCTTCTGGTAGTATCGCTAGGACCTCTAGAGCAGCACCGCGAATAGAACGGTCACGATCTGTGAGAGCGTTCTGTACACGCGGTAAGACCTCCGATAATGCTAGGCCTCTTTCTAAGAGGGTCGGTAGCGCCCGTAGGGCAGCAATGCGAGTATCATCTTCCCTATCCTCGAAGGCATGCAGTATCAGCGGCAAGGCTTCAGATACGGCTAAGCCCTTTTCTACGAGTGCTCTTAACACCTTTAGGGCAGCGATGCGAACAGTACCTTCCCCATCTTTGAGGGCGTTCTGTGTCAGCGGCAAGACCTCAGACACAGCTAATCCCTTTCCTAATAGCGTCTCTAGGATCCTTAGGGCAACCCTGCGGACATTACTATCGCTATTTTTGAGGAGGTCTAGCACAAGTAGCAAGGGTTCAGGTACCACCAGGCCTTTTTCTAATAGTATGGGTAAAGTCCTTCCGGCAACCCTGCGAACATCATGATCACTATCTTGGAGAAGGTCTAATACAAGCGGTACGGCCTCAGGTACTGCTAGACCCTTTTCTAGTAGTGTCGGTAGCTCCTCTAGCACAGCGCTACGAACATCGCCTTCTCTATCTTGGAGGGCATTCAGTATATGCGGTAAAGCTTCAGATAATTCTACACCGTTTTCCAATAGTATGGTTAAAGCCTCTCGGGCAAAGTTGCGTACAAGCCTGAATTCATCCTTAAGGGCACTTAGTATAGCTGACAAGGCTTCAGATACTACCGCGTCTTTTAATAGAGTCGGTAGGGCTTCTCGAGCCTTGTAGCGCATATTACTGTCACTATCTTTGAGGGCGTTGAAAATAAGCGGCAAGGCTTCAGATATTGTCACGCCGTTTTCCAATTCTAACAAGGTCGGTAAGACCCCCAAGACAGTATAAATATTAGCATCTTTAAGGGCTCTCTGTACAAGCGGCAATACCTCCGATATCGCTCCTTTTTCTACCAGTGTCGGTAGAGCCTTCAGGGCAACACTGCGAACCACATAGCTCCTATCTTCGAGAGCGTTCAGGATATGGTGTATGACTTCGGGTGCGGGTACGGGAATTGAGGAAGCAAGAACACGCAAGACATCGTGATGCAACTCAAGTTTGCTATTGCTGAGGGGCTGCTTGAGTAAAGACAAAACCACTTGTACATGAGCGTCTCTAGCTACTAAAGAGCAAAATATTTCGACAGTCATTTCACGAATCTTCGCATCACTATCATGGCTACTTGGCTCAAGTAGAGGTAAGATCTGACTTTTCATGAGCACATCATTTTCTAATAAGGAACGAAGCGATGCTAGTACATCTAGTCTGACTTTAGGGTCATCATCTTGGAAGGCTTCACAGAGCGAGGATATGACATAGTCTACCGAAATGCCTCTTTTTGCTAGAACACAGAAAATCTCTAAAGTATCTTGACGAATCGTACAGTCCCTACTGCTGATAGTCAGTTGCAGCAAAGGCAGTATTTCTTCTGCAAATAGATCTATGGCTACTGAAGACTTGAGCGCTGATAGCACAACCCGGTGAGCGTCAGGTGCGTCACTTTCGAATTGACTGGAATACATAGACAAGGTTTCTTTCATCAGCTCGGCTTTATAGCATCTAGCTACACTGCTACACGTCGAGAGTAATGCCAAAAGAGCTGCCGATGGCACCCGGGCAAGCGCTGTATCATGATGGTAGCGGCCATTATATTTCAGCGAACTTTGTTTCACCCACGTACTAAGCCTCTCACCTAAATGAAACTCTTCTTCTAAAGCTGCGACACCTTGCTGCTCCTCGTCTTCACCCTGGCACAACAACAGCCATTCATTTACCAAGCGTAGCTGTAACATCAGATGTTGTAGCCCTAATATTTCTCTAGGGGCAGCGTCAACAAGCCTTAGCAGCTTGCACATACGTGCTAGGCGTATAGTTTTGGCCGCTTCGGCATCAGCTAATGTATCATCTTGCAGTACTTCGCTTGCCATAGATGCAAGCACCCCTGTATAATGCAACTTATACATATGTGTTTTAAGAAAGCCGGCCAACGTGTGTAGGGCATCTTGACACCCTGACTGCTCCCATAGCAAGAATAGGCCTTTCAAAGTGCTAACTACACCAGGATATTTATCTTCATAAGCTTCCTTACTTATTGCTAAGGCTTCTTTGTAATACTGGATACCCTGTGTATATTCACCCAAGGCCTGGTAAGCAGTGCCCAGGCTATTCAGCGTAAGGACGGTTGCATGCGTGTGTGGTTCTCCATGTGCTTGTTTGTATATCCTCAGGGCCGCCTCGTTGTACTGAATACTTTGCACATGCTCTCCTAAGGCGTTGTCAGTATTGCCTAGGTTGTTTAGGATGCTGGCTATGGTAAGGTGCTGATCACCGTACAGCTGCTTACTCATGTTTAACGATTCTACATAGTAAGCTCTGCTGGACACATACGCCCTCAAGGCGCTCTGGATAGTGCCTAGGTTGTTTAGGGTACTGGCTACAACTGGATGTGTATCACTATATACACGTCTGCTTATTCCTAGTGATTCTACATAGTGGGTTAGGCTTTGGTCATATTCTCCTAAGACACTCCAAACAGCACCTAGACTGTTTAGGGTATTGACTACAGCTGGATGTACATCGCCGTGTACCTTCTTGCTTACCTGTAGAGACCTCAAATAGTATACTATGCCTTGTGCATACTGTCCTAAGGCACTGTGTGCAATGCCCAAGTTGTGGAGAGCACTTGCTATGCCAGGATGTGCCTCTTCATATACCTGCTTGAGTATCTGCAATGCTTCTGAGTAGTACGCACGGCTTTCGATGTAATCGCATAAAGCCATGTAGGTAGTACCTAGGTTGTGGAGGGTATGCGCTACACTGGGGTGTGCATTCCCGTGTAAGATCCGTTGGATCTTTAGGGCTTTTTCATAACAATTCTTGGCTGACTCCCACTGTGACAGTCTATGGTGTATGTTGCCTCTCGTGATAACACTTGTGTCATAAAAAGTAAACCCGTTGTCTATAAAGAAATCGGCCTCTACTTCTCGGTTTAAAGTCAGGGTTGAGGTAGAAAGTCCTGAAGTTGGGGCACTGTGTATGTCTAGTTGGGTAAGGAAGGCGCTTATCTTGCGGTACAGAGGTAGAACTGTATAGTAGTACCTGAAGAGACTACTTCCTGGCTCTAACTCCTCTTGTGGTAAGCAGAGGGCTTTGCTTATCTCTATCTGAAACTGCTCTTGAGGTAGGCCACTCAGCATCGTTACTGGCTCCTGCTGCTGGCCATGATGTAGACAAGTTCTCAGACGCAGCATATGGGCAAAGCTCAGCGCATAGCTTAAATGTGGAACGGCTTCTATACATATAACGCTGCGTTCACATAACTGTGCTACTGCATCCCATCCACTTCCCGGCATGATCCCATAGTACAAGGCTAAGCCGTACAATAATCTGTCGGATAAATGATGTATTTCTTGCTTTAGCGTGTATAATGTATCCCCGTCCTCTGGACCAAACTGCAGTGGGAATTGTCCTGGATTGCCCAACCCATTGATGCGGGAACTCACTGTACCTAGATGCCTATAATCCCACTCTACAGTGCCTTCTAATATCCTTTTGATAGCCCTACGCTTGTAGATTGCTGGGTCCGAAAGAAATGCCATTTTCTGTGTCTCATAGGCTTCGTAAAGCTGCTTATCCCCATGTACATGGCAGGTATTTTCCAAAATGTAGGGTAGATCCTTATCGGTATGCGCTACTTGACTGCCCTCATTCTTCAGGTAGTGAAGCATCTCAGACACAGTCTTTATCAATGTGTAAGGCTCTTCTTGTCTCTCGGACAAGGTCTTGTTGCTTACCCTGAAGTTCACCAGATGGGTTAGTTGCTTGAAATATGCGCTAGCAGCTTCTTGATCACTACTTTCTTCCATGAGGATGGCAAACGCTAAGTCTGAGTAGGGCATCATCTGTTGTAAGGCCATAGACCCTAGACCCATCACAGTATATTGGCAAGGAGTAGGACCTAGCTTCTGTTCGCTCTCATGGAAAATACGGGCTAAAAAGGCCTTGAACCTCCCGGATATATCATGGAACAACGCTCTGCTGCGCTGGGTATACGTCGCTTCGTTAGCTTGCTCTTCTGGAGTACTGCGTTGATTTAGGAGTGCTGCTAACTCGTCAGCTTCTGCTTGGGCATAAGTTTGCAACCCTTTGCGCTCTTGCTTATCCGCCGCTATCTCCTCTTGGAGCGTCATTGGGCCTACATAACGCTTGGCTGTCTCGGGCAAAGCCTGGGCAGACTCATCATGAGGGCCCACAAGGCTAGGTTGTAGCTGCCCTTGTAGTTTTTCTGTGGACAGTGGTGTTACGGCTGAACCACCATAGGTAGTCTCGAGTTGTTGTACCCCATCTGGTCCAACTCCTTCTGGTTGATGTCCCGATATCGGCACCTCTATCCCGCAGCTTTGCAGAAAGAATGAGATGAGTAAAATGCGTGATAAGCTTTTTTGGTATATCAGATTCATAATAAGGTTTAGGTCAATGCTTTTCTATTAAAGGTTACTGGTCTGTATCTTCATATTCATTTCAGGTTGCATTTTACGAAATACACTGCAAAAAGTCAAATGCTTAAAAACCAGGGTACCATGGACCTGCACTAGGCACTTTGCTGAACATACTCCTCGCTAGCCCGTGACAGAAGTTGCTGCGTTAAGCTATGCGCCTCCCCTAGCATCTCCCGGCAAAGCTCAATGAGTTCTTCGCTGGAATTCATCACTTTTTCCAGGTCTTCCACCATACGCCGCATATAAGCATGAGGTCGTTCCGGATCTGGATACAGACGTTTTGCCATTGACAGCGCTTCTTTACAATCCGCTAATCCATCTTCTACATCGCCTAATTTGTACGATCCCAAGCCCACACAATGCCGAGAGTGCGCAATTTGCAAGTGATCCTGGTCGGGGTATAAACGCTTGCGCATGTCCAAGGCTTGTTGGCAATACTGCCTACCTTCTTCAGGGTTATATACTGCAGGATCTTCTGCCTTAATTAAGGTCTCACCTACATTGTTTAACGCATGTGCCGTACTAGGGTGATCCTTGTCTTTGTACAGACGCTGATACATAGCCAAAGCCTCTTTTTTTCGCTGCAATGCCTCTGCATACCTACGCAGAGATTCCAGGCTAATGCCTACACCGGTTAAGGAACGGGCTATATCCGGGTGGTCTTGGCTAGCATGCAGGCGGCGTAACATCGCCAGTGCCTCTAATTTGTATTTCAAGGAATCTTCGTTTTTACCCAGATGAGAAAGTAATTCGCCTACCCTACTCAATGAATGGGCAACTTCAGGATGATCCTGCTCACCAAATAGGCGCTGACGCATTTCGAGCGACCGTCTTTTGTATTCAAGAGCCTCTTCATGCCTACCCAGTTGAGCTAGGCTACCCCCTACTTCGCTCAAGGAATAGGCTATATCCTCATGATCTGGCGAAGCTTGTCTCAGGAAAGGTAAGAAGGGTACTGGCGTGGAACCGAACAGGCGCCGACGCATGTCTAATGCCCGTTGCTTGTAGGATAAAGCGGCCTCATGCTGGGCCGTTTCTACCAGGCTAGCCCCTAACCGATTGAGGCTGTAGGCTACTTCAGGTTGGTCTTGGTTCGGATAGCGTTTCTGTGTCAGCCTCAAGCATTCTTCAGCCCAAGTTGCACTCTTTGGAAAGAGGCAGGTCTCACGGCAAACTGCGGTCAGGTATTCGGCCAAGGTATAGGCTTCCGGGGAGTATTGGGTTGTATCCAACCGCTCAAAAAGTATGCGACCATGGGGGAGCAGCTGGGATCTAGCCTCTTTGTCTTGCCGAGCTGAATTTGGATTGTTTACATACTTGACAAAGCTATGGATGGTGGTCTTGAGAACTTGCGTAGTGTCTTTGGCATACAGATGCCTAAGGATGAGCTGGGTATCTGCATGGACGTATACCTGCTTCCGATCCTGGCTTCGTTGCATCAAAGAATATTGCTCTAGCAAGGATAGGGCTGGCCGTATCCAACTTTTGGATATACAGCCCGGTTCTGGATCCCAGGTATGTAACCAGGCCACAGGAATGCTGGTAGCATCTAGGTAGGATAGCTGTTTCAGGAGCTGTAAAGCTGCTTTGCCTTTGGATGCTTTACGTAGCTGCTCTAGGCTTTGCTGTACTACATACACCATACTCTGGCCGTATGGGGTCCGCGATGCTGCGTCACCATCTAATACACACATAATCTCTCGCTCTAAAGCTGTAGGGTCATGGGATTGTAAGGCGTTGAGGTATTCTAAGAAATTCCATCCGTCGGTTTCTAATGTGCTAAACAATTGTACTAAGGTTAGGGGCGCACAGGACATATGGCTTAAAAAGGACCGTAGGGTCTCCTGTTCTGGATCTGATTGGCCGTAGCCGAATTGCTGGGCTAAGTCGATAGCTTCTTGTACATCGAAGGGCTGTAAGACAATATGATCCCAAGCTCTTACCCCAGCAGCTGGCTGGCCGTTGCGGGAAGTGATGAGTACGCGTCCATTGGATTTGGGTAAGAAGCTCTGCAGCATGTTCATGTCGCTTGCATCGTCAAATACATAGAAGTGGTTCCCGTCTTTGGATTTTAGGGAGTCACGCACGATTTCTACGACTTGACGCGGGTCTTTTTTGCTTGTTATATCTATGGACAAGGTTTCAGCTATACGGAGGTAAGCACTTGTGAGGCTTTGCTCTGTAGCGGCTGGTATCCAGAGCAGGTAGCCATCTTGCATAGAGCGCTCTTGGTCCACAAATATTTTACGAGCCAGTTGTGTCTTTCCAATACCCCCAGGCCCTGTCAGCACAACTACAGACAGGTCTTGTCGGGCTTGCAAATGATCCTGGATCTGTTGTGTGGCCTGCTCTCTGCCCACGAAGAAGGCGATATCGGGAGGAGCTAAAAGTGCTTTAGCTTGGCGTACGTTGCGTGTATTGGATGAGGGCCGATTAGGTATTATGAAGGATGCGGAGCGGTGCCTTGTGCTCGGCAACGTGGATGTGCAGGTTGCAAGCAAAAGGGAGTTGCGTTTTTGATCCAAGGTTTTTTTACCCAGCCAATCTCCTAGGATGGCCTGCTTACGTTGTGTCCACCTCTCATGGGTATGGGCAACCAGCTGCTCTAATACACCCCGGGCCTTGCCGGCTTCTATACTTCTATCAGGGGCGGTGCTGTGTGTTAAAAGAGCTAGGCTGTCTAGTAGCTCGTACATGATTTCTTTATAGGTGCCACATCTTCCTTCTGTCAACTCAGAAAGTTTTTCGATGCTTTGGCTACGTACGGCAGGGGTAGGGGCTTCGAGGGCGAGACGATATAGCTGCCTGACAACTGAGAAGTATAGAGCTTGTTCATCTTCCCTGTAAGACAGGCGTGGAGGGTGTGTGTTAATTTCGGACAGAGATTGTACAAAGTCTGTGTATTTATTGGGGTCTTTCAGCGTTGCTGTGGCCGTACGCATGAGCGGTATCAGATGTAGGTACCAGGCACTGGTTGTCCCCCCACGCGGGAGGAAGATTTCTTTGATATGGCTACAGGCGTTAAGCAGCTTACTTAGGTCAGGGTTAACGAAGGGAGGACCGTCAGCCAGGCATCCCGAAAGCTCCACAAGGGCCTTAAAGCCGCTTATCGCACGGCCTTGCAAGCTTTCTAAAGAAGTTTTTTGCCTTTTTACATGTTGTAGGACTTGTTTGAGTAGGCGGGCATCATAGCGGAAGGGGTAGTAGCTGGCAGATTGTTCCACAGCTGTCAGCTTCTGCATGAATTGCTGGTAAAGCCCTCGTTCATGATCGGGGTCCCAATCACCGGCATGGAGTTGATGGATCAGTAGGAGTGTCTGACCTAATATGTGAAAGAGGTTGTGGTAAAAGGCGTAATTCCTCTTCCTAAAGGCAAGCGTATTATTAGGGTCAATTTTGTTTAAAAGGTCATTAGCCAGTTCTGTAAACACTTCCGGTTCTCTAATAGCCATGTACTGAAAAACCTGAGGGTCTATGGTGGCTAAGCTGTATCGCAATGCCTGCATTAGGGGATTCTTTCTATACCGAGTTGTTGAAATTCTGTAGAGCAGGCTGTACATGTAGTCTGCCAGTAGCTCCACGTTTTGTGGGCTATCTGACTGCAATTGTATATGCGCCAGTTGTGTGTATTCGTGTAGCATGGCGGGCGTCAGGTTACGAACAGATTGGTCGTTAAACCAGGCAATATAGTTTGCTACCCATTCTTGGAAGAGCGGTTGGTTATGCGTCTGAGCCGTGTTGAGGGCTGCAACCAGGTCTTGAGCTGTCTCAATATCTTGGGGTTGGGTGTTTCTGCGAACCAAAGGCGCACCACTGGCGGAGTCTTCGCGTGATGCATGGGAGTAGCTGGCTTGTAGCCGATTAGCTGCCAGGCCGGTATCAACACAGCAGGGTAGTCCAGATGAGCTATTACCCCCACCCCTCAGCCCTTGCCTACCCAGGTACACAAACTGCGCTGGGCCATCGTCTTGGGATGCACGTACTACGTGAACGAGCCGCTGCGCATAATCAGCAGGCTTAGCCTGCAAGTCTGATAAGAAAGTGGCTACATCTCCCTGGTCTTCACAGACCACAGGCAGTACGGCTGTATGAGAGAAAGCACCCAGTTGTTCTGTAGCTATAGCTTGCCACTCGCCTGCCTCGTGTGTAAAGCACACTTGATGGCCCTGAGCAGATATGACGGGGTCTAGGGTGTGCGTGTCGCTGTATTGCTCCTCAAAAGGCACAGAGGCACACACTGACATTGCTTTTGCTTGTGTGGTAGGTATTTCAGGGGTACTGATGTTGGGGCTATAGCAACTCTGCAGTAGTCCACTGAAAAGTAGGGTTATGGCAATGGATTGTTTCGTATGTGTTTTCATGGTTTTGGGTTGTTTGGTGATTTTGATTTCAGTGTCGTGTTACGGAATATTTCTCATAAAGTCAAGTGGCCTTTAGGCAGCTACTGCTGGTTGATACTCTTGTTCCAGGCTTTCCAAGAGGTAGCGAGCTATCTCATCTTCTTGTTCTTTGCCCTCTTGACCAGCCCGTTGTTCCACAGCTTCTTGGAAGTCTGTTAGGTACGCTTCGCGGGTTTTATCTGGATGAATACCTGCTGCTTGGAAGTCTTCATAGTGGTGGATGAGGAGGTAGTAGGCGTAGTCTACGGGTCTTAGTGATATCGGGTTGTCTTGAGATATCCTTTCTCGTAATGCTAGGGTTATGGTTGCCCTTTCTAGCATACTGTAGCTTAATCCGCTCTTATCGTCACTAATGGTTATAGCTTGCCGTAGGTACTGATAGGCTGTTTTGTACTGCTCTGTAGCTAGAAGGAAGTTTGCGTATTCTGTACATAAGCTTGCCGTGGGTGGATTATTAGCTGCTATGGCCAGTTCAAAAGTCGCTTTGGCTTTTGTTAGATATTCCTGCGATGTCTGATTTCGCTCTTTTTGCATGGCTGCCTGGGCTTCTACGCGATACATACACGCTAGGTTATGGGCTATGCTGGCACGTGTGCTTGCGTATGGGGTTTCAGGATTATCCTCACTGAGTTGCTGGTATACGGATAGGGCTTCTTCATAGTGTGATATGCTTTTTTGAAGCTGCTCGGATGAATAGTAGGCGATAGCCAGGCGGTATAGTATAGAGGCTACATCTGGGTGTACATCACCATGTATTTTCTTGGCTATTTCTAATGCTTGTTCGAAGAACTCTACAGCCTGAGCATGCTTGTTAAAATGCTGAAGAATGCCACCTAACAACTGATACATTTGCAGTACCTCTTCATAGTAGTTCCCACTTTTTTCCTGCTTACCTAAGTCTCTATGAACATTCCCTAGGTCGTGGAGGGTGCGAGCTATAGAAGGATGTGGACGGCCACCATATACTTGTCGCCTGATCTGCAGTGCCTCTTCATAATACACAATGCTCTTCTCATATCCCCCTAGAATACTGTGAACATTACCTAAATCAGCTAGTGTAGTGGCTACATCAGCATGTGTATCTCCATACAGCCTTTTCTCTATACCTAGACATTCCTCATAGTACTGGATACTCTTCGCATACTCGCCTATAGCTTTGTAGAGGTTGCCTAGGGTATAGGCTATATTGGCTACCGTAGAATGTACATCACCATGTATCTTTTTGCCTATTTCTAGTGCTTGTTCCAAGTATTTGGCAGCAGATTCAGCAGCCTGAGTATGCTCACTAGAATGTTGGAGGAGAAAGCTACCTAACAACTGGTACATTTGCAGTGCCTCTTCATAGTAGCTCACACTTTTCCCCTGCTCACCTAAGTCTTTATGAACATTTCCTAGGTCGTGGAGAGTACGAGCTATAGAAGGATGTGGAAGGTCAAGGTCAGCATATACTTGTCTCCTGATCTGCAAAGCTTCTTCATAATACCCAATACTCTTCTCATGTTCGCCTAAGATACTGTGAACATTACCTAAATCAGCTAGTGTAGTGGCTACATTAGCATGTGTATCTCCATACAGACTCTTCTCTATACCTAGACATTCTTCATAGTACTGAATGCTCTTCACATACTCGCCTGTAGCTTTGTAAACATTGCCTAGGCTATATAGGATACTGGCTACAGTAGGATGTATATCACCATGTATCTTTTTGCCTATTTCTAATGCTTGTTCTAAGTATTTGGCAGCGGATTCAGCAGCCTGAGTATGCTCACTAGAATGTTGGAGGAGAAAGCCACCTAAAAACTGATATATTTGCAGCGCTTCTTCATAGTAGCCTACACTTTTTTCCTGCTTACCTAAGTCTTTATGAACATTACCTAGGTCGTGGAGGGTGCGAGCTACAGAAGGATGTGGGCCGTCATATGCTTGTCTCCTGATCTCCAAAGCTTCTTCATAATACTCAATGCTCTTCTCATGTTCTCCTAAGACATTGTGAACGTTACCTAGATCAGCTAAAGTAATGGCTATATCAGCATGTGTATCTCCATGCAACCTTTTCTCTATACCTAAACATTCCTCATAGTACTGGATACTCTTCACATGCTCGCCTGTAGCTTTGTAGAGATTGCCTAGGCTATATAGGGTACGGGCTACAGAAGGATGCGGCTCGTCATATACTTGTCTCCTGATCTGCAGTGCCTCTTCATAATACCCAATGCTCTTCTCATGTTCTCCTAAGACACTGTGAACGTTGCCTAAGTCAGATAACGTGATGGCTACATTAGCATGTACATCGCCATAAAGCCTCTTCTCTACATCTAAACATTCCTCATAGTACTGAATGCTCTTCACATACTCGCCTGTAGCTCTGTAGAGGTTACCTATACCACTTAAGACAATCGCAATATGAAGATGTTTGGGGCCGTATACTTCTTGCATTATCGCCAAGGCTTCTCTAAAGTAGGACAGGCTTTGCGCGTGGTCCCCTAAGTGGCTGTGAACATTGCCTAGGTTGTTCAGCGTATCCGCCACTCTGGGATGTTTGGGGCTGTATACTTCTTTCATTATCGCCAAGGCTTCTCTATAGTAGGACAGGCTTTGCGCGTGTTCCCCTAAGTCGCTGTGAACATTGCCTAGGTTGTGGAGCATAGACGCCACATCAGGATGTTTGGAGCCGTATACTTCTTGCATTATCGCCAAGGCTTCTCTATGGTAGGACAGGCTTTGCGCGTGTTCCCCTAAGTCGCTGTGAACAGCGCCTAGGTTGTTGAGCGTAGCCGCCACACTGGGATGTTTGGGGCCGTATACTTC
>JAYMFU010034161.1:0-23983 GCA_036784835.1 Phaeophila floridearum
GGGTTAGTCGGTCGGTGTCCCCCAGTCCAGCGGCGGCCACCAGATCGGTCCGGGCGCCCTGGTCAGCCAGATATCGCGCCGCCTGCGACTCCCCGTAGTACAGCGCCCCGATGAGGCTCCCTCCGTTGCGGGCGTCGACGTCGGCCCCCGCTTCCAGGAGAACCTCCATGAGGGCTCTCTGACTCCCGGCGGTCCGAGCGGTTGCACTGGTCGCCACGAGGCCCAGCGTGGTCCAGCCGATGTCGTTCGGCTGACCGGGCCCCTGGAGGGTCACCGCGTCCACCTCCGCTCCGCGCCGGAGGAGGAGGCGCGCGAGATCCACCACGTTGCCCGGGAGCTCGGAGAACGCGGGGTTCCCCGCCACGTGGTGGAGGAGGGTGGCCCCGTGGAAATACCCGTCGTAGGGGGCATCCGTTGTCGAGAACCGGATGCGCACCAGGTCGGGGGTGGCGTCGAGGACGGCTCGAAGTCCCTCGTCGTCTCCGGCCAGAAGGCGACCGCGGGCCTTCACCAGTCGCGTGTCCCCGGGCGCCCCGTCGCTGCCTCGCATGGTCCGCTCCTTCAGCCGACGCCGTCATCTAGTAAGATTTACGGACCCCCGGTGGGGGAGTGCCCGGATTGTAGATCACCCGCGCCGTGACAATAGTCCTGAGCACCGAAACTCAGCGTACGGCCCCACGATATGCCCGACGAAGAAAAGCCGATTCTCGGCCATTTCGCCACCTACCGCTTCTCGCCCGAGTTCTGGGATCTCGGTCCCGACGTCCGGCGCGACGAGGCCCTCGCCTGGTACGAACGCATTCGAGGCGCCGCCGACGTGGCCGAGCTCTACATGACCCAGGGCATCGAATCCGACAGCGACGTCCTCGTGTGGACGACGGCGGCCGTCGACGACCCGGGTGTTCCAGCCCGCTTCTTCGCGGACAGGGCGGCGGCGGACAACGCAGGCCGCCATGTGGCGGAGCTCGACCACGTCCTGTGGGGAATGACGCGACCCTCCCAGTACAGCCGGGCCAAGTCGGCGCAGGAGATCGACCCCTACGCCGAGGATGAGCGCACCACGTATCTGGTCATGTATCCCTTCACCAAGACCGCCGACTGGTATTTGAAGGGGCGTGACACCCGGCAAGGGATGATGAACGAGCACATCCGCATCGGGAAGCAGTTCACGGACATCAAGCAGCTTCTCCTGTATTCCTTCGGTCTCCAGGATCAGGAGTTCGTGGTGGTGTACGAGACGGAGGACCTGGAACTGTTCTCGAAGCTGGTCTACGACCTCCGGGACACCGAGGCGCGGATCTACACCAAGGCCGATACGCCCCTCCACACGGCGGTTCGGATGTCTCCGGACGAGTGGGCTGCCACATTCGGCGCGGCGGTGGATTGACCGGCATGACGACCGAGCAGGAGATCTTCGTCATCGGGACCAGCCAGTCCGTGGCGTCTGCCGCAATGCGCGAGCAGATCTACGTGGACCTGGAGGAGCTCTACGAAACGCTGGGTGACCTCCTCACCTATCGGGGCCTCCTGGACGAGGCCGTCCCGCTGGCAACCTGCGGTCGTCTCGAACTCTACTGCGTCGCCACCGACGTCGACCGCGCGGTGAAGGTGCTCGTGCGCATGATGGAGAGGCGGACCGGCGTGGGCCGCGACACCCTCCGGGACCACGTCTACGCGCTCCGAGGCGACCAGGCCGTGCGACACCTCTTCCGGGTGGCTTCGGGCCTGGACTCCGTCGTGCACGGGGAGGCACAGATCCTCGGTCAGGTCCGGGAGGCCGCCCGGGATGGACGGGCGGTCATGACCAAGGGGCCCGTGCTCCATCGCCTGTTCGAGGCGGCCCTCGCTACTGGCAAGAAGGTCCGCACGGAGACCGAGATCGGTCGTGGCGCGGCCTCGCTGGCCGGTGCGGCACTCCGCATGGTGCAGCGCGAAATCCCTTCATTCGAGTCGTCCACCGCCCTCGTCATCGGAGCCGGCGACACCGGCTCTCTCGTGGCGCGCCTCCTCTTCAAGGCCGGGGTCGGCAAGCTCATTCTCGCCAACCGCACGCTGGCCACGGCGGAGGTCGCGGGCCGCTGCGTGGGCGCCGAGGTCATCGGCCTGGAGGGTCTGGCCCAGGGCGTAGCCCGCGCCGACCTCGTCGTCGGGGCCGTCACGGCCGACGACTACCTGGTGACCGCCGACGTCATGCGTGAGTGGATGGCCGTCGCCGGTGCGACAGGGGGCGATCGCTCGCGCTATTTCCTCGACCTCGCCCATCCCCGGAACTTCGAGCCCGCCATCGGGGACCTCCCGGGTGTGGAGCTCTTCGATCTCGACCACGTCTTCGAGCGAGTGGAGGCTGCCAAGGCCTCCCGGGCCGCTCAGGTGCCCAGAGCCGAAGCCATCGTCGTCGACCAGGCGGAGAGCTTTCGAGGATGGCTCACGTCCCGTCAGGGGGTTCACGTCCTCCGAGCCGTGCGCGCCCATGTCCTGGATGTGGCCAACGAGGAGGCGGAGCGCTTCGCCCGCGGCAGGACCGACGAGGAACGCGAGCAGATCCGCCGCTTTGCACGGTCCATGGCCCGGACGCTCCTGCATCAGCCCACCGTCGCCCTGCGGGACGCCGACCCGGGCAGTGCGTCCGGGCGGTCCATCCTCGAGGCTGCGCCGGCCCTCTTCGGTGTCGACGTCCAGGAGAACGGCGAAGCGGAGTCGCGTTGATGACTCCGGGTGCGGTGCCGCCAGGGCGGAAGGTCGGCGTCCTGGCCATCAACTTCGGTGAGCCCGACGAGCCGACCTCGGAGAAGGTCATTCCCTTCCTCGAGAGGATCTTCCTCCAGAACGCCAACCTCGAGCCGAACGAGTCGGGGAGGGAGCGCGCTCGCCAGCTCGCCGAAGACAGGGCGCCTGGTCTCATCGAGGAGTATGAGGAGATCGGCGGGTCGCCCCTCAATCGTCAGGCCGACGAGCAGGCGAGTTCTCTGGAGGCCCTTCTCCGGCACCGCGGCTGGGACGCCCGCGTCTATTCCGTGTTCCAGTTCACCGAGCCCTCCATCGCCGACGGTGTGGCTCGAGCGAAGGATGACGGTGTCGACGTGCTCGTGGCGGTGCCCGTGTATCCCATCTGCGGCCGATCGACCACGGTGGCGGCCCTGGAGACCGTCCAGGACGCCATGGCCGAAGCGCGGTGGCAGCCGGCCTTCCATGGGGTTTCGGGCTGGCACGACGCCGACGAATACGTTGCGCTACGGACGGAGAACGTCCGTGCCTTCGTAGACGACGAAGAGTTGGATCTGAGGGATCCCGAGACCCTCCTCTACTTCTCCGTCCACGGGACGCCCATCAAGTATCTGGACGAGGGCAACCGCTACGATCGATACGTGGAGGAGCAGTGCCGGGAGATCGCCCGGCGGTTGGGCGCCGACCGGTACGCGGTCGGATTCCAGAACCACACCAACCGGCGCATCGCCTGGACCCAGCCGGACAACGAGGACCGGATCCGCGAGGCTCAGGAGCGTCGGCTGGTGGTCGTGCCCATCTCCTTCATGCACGAGCAGTCGGAGACCCTGGCGGAGTTGGATCACGAGCTCCGTGGCTTCATCGAATCGTTGGGCAAGGAGCTCCACCGGGTTCCGGTTCCCCACGACAGCGGTGATTTCACCGCGTTCCTCGCGGATCTCGTCGACGCGGTGGTTCGCGGTCCGGAGGACGACGGTGGTGGCGCCTTCGCCCTTGCCCGGTGCCGCTGTGCCCCGTTGGACGGAGTGTGGTGCACCAACGGCAATCGTGAGCTGCCCCAGAGTCCGTACGCCAGGGAGCGGCAAGCGGCCTCGTGATCGTCGTAGCCGGCGGAGGCATCACCGGGCTCGCGACGGGATGGGAGCTCCAGCGCCGCGGCGCCGACGTCACGGTTCTCGAGGCGACGGATCGGCCCGGGGGTGTCGTTCGGAGTGCCGTGGTCGACGGGCGTGTTCTCGACTGGGGCCCCCAGCGCGCTCGTCTGACGCCGACGTTTCGGCGCACCATTCAGGCACTCGGTCTGGAAGACGAGGTGGTGACCGCCCCTCCGGATCTGGACCTGCACATCTATCGAGGCGGGCGGCTTCGCCGGCTGCCGTTCTCGCTGTGGTCCTTCGCCACCTCGGACGTGGTGGGCCCCGCCGCGAAGCTCAGAGGCCTCCTGGAAGTCGTCTCCGGCGAAGCCCGAGCCGACGAGACCGTCGCCGACCTGTTCACGCGGAAGTTCGGGCGCCAGCTCTACGAGACCGTCATCGGCCCGTTGTACGGCGGGCTGTACGCCTCGGACCCGGCGGACATGCGCGTGGGACTCTCTCTCATCCATGTGCTACGCGAGTTCGGGATCGGTCGCAGCCTCCTTGTGCCGCTCCTTCGTCGGGGGGGCAGGATCCGACCGCCGCCGCCGTGCTCCTTTCGCCACGGGATGCAGTCCCTCACGGATGCCCTGGCGGGGAGCCTGGGAGGGAGTGTTCGGACGGGTACGGGCGTCGAGGGGCTGGAACACGCCGGTGACGGGTGGATGGTCCGGACGACGACGGGTGACGCCCTCCAGGCGAGCCATGTGGTGCTGGCGACACCGGCCCCGGTCACCTCTCGACTCCTCGCCGGCCTGGCCCCGGCGTCGGCCGCGGTCATCGGGCGACTGCGCTACAACTCGCTGGGGGTCGTCCACCTCGATGCCGCCACCGACCTGCGGGGTATCGGCTTCAAGGTGGCCTTTTCCGAGCGCGAGCTCTCCCTCACCGGTGTGACGTTCAATGCCCGGCTGGTCGACCGACACAACCTATACACGGCGTACCTGGGCGGCGCTCGGCATCCGGAGGTGGACGACATGGACGATGTGACGTTGGGGCGCATCGCCGTCCGGGATTTTCACACCACGACGGGCTACGACGCCCGTGTCCTCTCCGTGGCTCGGGAGCGGATGCCGGCGTGGGACGTCTCCTGGGAGGGGCTGGCCGACATCGAGTTGCCCGAGGGAATCGAGGTGGCGGGGAACTGGTGGTCCCGGCCCGGCATCCCCGGGCGCTTCTCCGAGGCGGCTCGCCTGGCGCAGAAGCTGGCCCCGTGACCGAGCGACCGGCGGAACCCGACGACGACGGCCGCCCGCGCAGCGGTCTGGCGACGGGCTGGGCGCTGCTTGGAGTCGCCGCCATCTTCGCGTGGTCCGTGTACAGTCTGGGTGGTCGCGGCCTCGAGGCCGTGCGCGGCGGCCTCGATCCGTTCCAATGGGCCGCGCTCGTGGTCTTCACCGTCGGCTTCGTCTACACGGAGGGAATCCTCACCTTCGACCGCAGGTGGATTCCGAAGCTCGTCCGTCGTTCACGACGCGTCCGTAACGAGTCGACGGCGATGAAGCTCCTGGCGCCGCTGTACGGCCTTGCCCTGGTGGGACACGAGTGGAAGACCGTGGTGAAGGCGTGGATCGGCACGGCGCTCATCGTCACCGCCGTCGTCATCATTCGGGAGTTTCCGCCGCCATGGAGAGGGATCGTGGACTTCGCGGTGGCGGCGGCGATGGCGTGGGGGCTCGTCTCCATCGCGAGGGAGATCCCGGCTGCGGTCCGGCCCGACGACCGACGAGGGCGAGAATCTCGGAACTAATTGTACAATAAGGGGTTAGCGTATGTCATAGCCTTGTAGAAGATCAAAGGAGATAGCGCATAAGGATGGACTTCAACCAAGCACTTCAGGATGCGGTAGGAAAAGTCACCGAGTGGATCGAGGCCCTGGTGGTGAACCTCCCCGAGATCATCTCGGCGCTGGTCATCATCGTGGCCTTTTCTTTGCTCGCCCGAACGGTTCGGAACGTGGTCCGGCGCCTCATGGATCGCGCCACCGACCACGGTCCGGTGAAGAGCCTGCTGGGGAAGGCAGCGTATCTGGCCGTATGGGCGTTGGGTGTATTCCTCGCCCTGGGCGTGCTGGAGCTCGATCAGGCGGTGACTTCGCTCCTCGCGGGCTTGGGAATCCTCGGTCTGGCCCTGGGTTTTGCGTTCCAGGACATCGCGGAGAACTTCATCGCCGGGATTCTGATGACGGTGCGCCGTCCCTTCACGGATGGCGATCTGGTGGAGACCAACGGCTTCTTCGGCAGGGTGGAAGACATCGACCTGAGAGCCACCCACATCAGAACTCCCCAGGGGCAGTTGGTACGGATTCCCAATGGGAGCGTGTACGGGAACGCCCTGACGAACTACACGGACAGCGCCAAACGGCGGATGGACCTCGCGTGTGGTGTCTCCTACGGAGACGATCTGGAGAAGGCCCGGAGCGTCGCCCTCGATGCCATGAAGCAGGTGGCCCATCGCGACACGGAGCGCGAGCCCGAGTTCTTCTACGAGGAGTTCGGCGGCAGCTCCATCAACTTCAAGGTCCGCGTGTGGCTGGAAGACGCGGAGCAGAAGACCTTCCTTGCCGCACGCAGCGATGCGGTGATGAACTTGAAGAAGGCGTTCGCCGAGAACGACATCGGCATCCCGTTCCCCATCATGACCCTCGACTTCTCAGAGGCCGGAACGCGGCGGCTCGACGAGCCTCTGGAGTTCCTGAAGGAGCAGCAGGCACCGGCCGTCTGACGGCCCGGTCGCCAGCCACACGACGGGCTGAAGAAGGGCCTGCCCGGCGAATCACCGCCGGGCAGGCCCTTTTCTCTTGCTGCCCTGCAAACGGTCAGGTCACGGGTGGTCCCAGGACCGCCGCCGCCTCTTCCAGGCGCTCGTTGACGCGCTGGATGGCTTCGGAGATCCGTTGCATCTGCTCGTCCACCAGCTCGAACTCCCTCTCTTCGATGGCTTCGCGGATGCCGGGCAGTGTCTTGACGCCATAGCCGGTGTAGAAGCCGGGGGCGTAGATCTGGTGGCGGAACCAGGGCCGTTTCGGAAGCCCTCGCTCGTCGGTGAGAAGCTGCTCGATCTGCATTACGTGCCGGTTGATCCGGGCCATCTGACCGGCTGACAGGCCTTGGGCCTGCACGGTCTGAAGCAGGCCGTCGTAGGCCCCGGCTTCCGCCTCCAACTCCGCGATGGCGTTGAGGAGCGGGGCGAAGTTGAAGTGTGGGACGGGCTCGTCGGGGTCGGGGGCGACGAAGGGCTCCGTCGGATCGGCGGCAAGCTCGATGACACCCTCTCGAATGAGGCGGTTCCGCTGCATCGTCTCCCGGCGCATCCGGTCCGCCATCTCCTGCACCTCATCGGCGTACATGGAGACGTTGTCGGCGAGGCTGGAGAAGCGGTAAGGAAGGACTTCGGCCTGAGCGAAGCGCAGGGTCGCTCGCCCGGTGACCTTGGTCAGGGCCACACCGTAGGCGAAGTCGGGGTCGATGAAGCGCGTGTAGTGGTCGAAGGAGTCGTACTGGGAGTGATACGAGCCTCCACCGCTCTCACCTCCGAAGCTCAGGTTCAGCGACGGAATGCCCAGGTGCTGCAGGAACGGCGTGTAGTCCGAGCCCGACCCGAGGGGCGACAGTCGGATATCGTCGCGCATGGCCTCGTCGTAGCCGCCGCTGGCGGCGATGGCTGCCTTGCGCCGCTCCAACACGGTGGCGTCCGTCTTAGGGTCGTCCACGTCCCGGGCGACCTGGGTGATGAAACGCTCGAGGCTGTGGGAGCCGCCGGCGTTGAGGAAGCCCCGACCGGTGCCGTCGGTGTTGATGTAGAGCGCCGCCTTTTCCCGGAGCTCGGTCGCGTGGTGCTCGGCCCACTCCGTGGATCCCAGGAGAGCGGGCTCCTCCGCGTCCCAGGCGGCGTAGACGATGGTCCGCTTCGGACGCCAGCCGGTCTCCATGAGCTTCCCGATTGCTCGAGCCTCCTCCATGAGCGTGACTAATCCACTGATGGGGTCGGCGGCGCCCAAAGCCCAACCGTCACGGTGGTTGCCCCGAACGATCCACTCGTCGGGATACTCCGATCCTTCGACGCGGGCCACGACGTTGAGCGCCGGGGCCAGGTCCCAGTCGAACTCCAGGTGCAAGCGGGCCGTCGCCGGGCCCGGGCCGATGTGGTAGGTGAAGGGCAGGCCACCCTGCCATGACCTCGGCGCGACGGGCCCGCCCATGGCCTCGAGGAAGGGCGCGGCGTCCGCGTAGGAGATGGGAAGCACGGGGATCGTCATGATCGTCGGCGCTTCGTCGATCTCCAGTCGCTCGGCGTCGGCCGTCGCTCCGTAGCCCGGTGTCAGCGGGTCGCCGGGGTACTGGGGCATGTCGAGCACGGAGCCGCGTTGGACTCCGTGCTCCATGCGGTAGGGGCCTTCGGGGTAGACATCCCCCGCCACGAAGCCGTCATCGATGGGATCGGAGAAAAGGATGGTCCCGATCGCTCCGTGCTCGGCGGCTACCTTGGGCTTGATGCCCCGCCAGGAGCCCCCGTAGCGGGCGATGACGATCTTGCCCTCCACGTCGATGCCCATGCTCTCCAGAACCTCGTAGTCGGCGGGCACGCCCTGGTTCACGTAGACGAGCTCGGCCGTGACGTCTCCGTCGGCTGAGAAGGCGTTGTACGTGGGGAGCCGGTTCTCTTCGATGGCGGAGGTGGCGTCTCCCGCGACGGGCGGCTCGCGGAGGCTCGCCGTGTACCGGGTGGGGCTCAGGAGCTCCAGCTCCCGGATCCGGGGCAGGGGATACAGGACCTGGTACTCCTCGATTTCGACGTCGAAGCCCCAGTCACGGAACTGCTCCGCCGTCCATTCCGCCATCTCGCGGTTGTACGGAGAGCCCGTCCAGAACGGCTCGGCGGTGAGCCGTCGCATCCACTCCCTGAGGTTCTCGGCTCGAAGCTCCTCGTCGAAGCGCCGCTCCAGATCGTGCTGCGCGGCCGCTGCCGAAGGAGAGAAGCCCAGCAGCGACGGCGCTTCCTGCGGCTGAGGTGTTGCGGCGAGGGCGACGAGGACGGCGGCGACGATTGAGAAAATACGGATGATCATACGGGCTCCGGGATACGCCTCTGACGGTCTCGACGGCGGGGGAGCCCAAGTCTACGTCTGTGGGCCGAGGAGGGGGAGGGTCGCGCGCTACCCGTCGCTGTCGGCTTCCTCCTCGTCGAGGGAGAGCTGGTCCTCGTCGTAGTAGTCGAGGGCCCCTTCGATGGGGACGCTCCCGGCCTTGATGGCCACCTTCGGGCCGCGGAGGCTCACGCGGGGACCAGGCGGGGCCCCGAAACACGCCTAGAAGTACGTGGCGAACCCCAACTGAAAGCCCGCCATCCGGGCCGGGTCGTTGCCCTGGAGGTCGGTGGTCCAGTGGTACCGGTAGTTGGCGCGGAAGACCGTGCCCGGCGTCGGACGGAAGCTGAGCCCCGGCACGACGGCGGTCACATGGTCACCGATGGAGCCATCAGTGGAGCTGAAGGTCCCCATGTTGTAGTCGACCCGCTCCAGACGGAGTCCCGCCGTGACAACCGCGGTCGAATACCCCAGGAAGCGCGGCCGCCAGACGGGCAGCAAGATGTCGAGGTACCCGCCCCATTGCTCCTGACCGAACAGCTCCTGTAGACCAGGCGGCACGTCGATGGTGGCGTACGCCACCTCGGCCCGGAGATCGGCGGGGCCCAGGGCTCCACCCACGTCCATGGCGGTGATGCTCAGCCACCGGCGGTCGTCCACCTCTTCGCCTTCCAGGCGGAATGAGTTGTAGTAGCCGCCGTAGTAGGAGAGCCCGACCTCCCCGGTCCCCGGCCGCCGCAGCCCGACTCGCCCGGAGAACGCAGGAGAACCGTTGTTGTCCTCTCCGAAAAGCTCGTCGCCCTTTCCTGACGGTATGTCGGTGCGTCCCACGTCGTTGCCCACCACGCCCTCTCCGAGGCCATTGGTCAGGTAGGCGTCGTACGAGAGGACGAAGTCGTCGAGGGCGAACTTGCCGTACGCTCCGAATCCCACCTCCGAAAGGGTCGACGGGATGATGTTCGTGGTAACGAGCGGCCGGTCCACGAAGTCCCATTGAGGGCTGTCGTGGTTCTGGTTGAGGTAACCGATGGGCGGCAGGATGATGCCCCCGCGCAGTACGAGAGACGGTCGGATCTGGAAGTCGATGAGCGCCGTCTCGAGGGCGATCTCCTCGGTGCCGTGCTCGAACTCCAATTCCGAGAGGAAACGGACCCGCTGTGACACCTGGGAGAAGAGGAAGACGTTGAAGCGGCGGAGCTCCATGGAGAATCCCTCGGAGACGCCGTCCTCCACGAAGTAGTTGGTGTTGCCCTCGACGTACCCGCCGATGGAGGTCGACGAGAGGGACCCGATGAAGGGTCGATCGTACAGCCCGTCCTGGGCCATGGTCGTGTCCGCCTGGGCGAGTGCCATCTCCGGTGATCGGGCCAAGCCGAGGGCGGCCAATGCCGTCGCCAGCGACATGGTCCGCCGCGCCCACGATGGGATGATCATCCTCCTGCCCCCGTGCGAACGACGAGCCGATCCCCATCCGTACGGACCTCGTAGCGAACCAGCCCCCGATCCGCGGGTCCGTGCAGGACCTCACCGGTGAGTGAGAACTCGCTCCCGTGGCACGGACAGACGAGACGATTCGCGACGGGTTCGGGCTGACAGCCCCGGTGCGTGCACGACGCCAATACGGCGATCCATTCGCCCTCGTCGGTTCGATGAACGTAGATGGGGCGCTCCATGTCCGGCGTCTGCAGGAAGGCTTCTCCGTCCTCCTCGAGGGCGGCGAGGCTCACGGTGAGGCCGTCAGGTCGGGGAGTCGGAGCCAGGTAGCGGGTCCCGGCGCACCCGGTCAGGCCGCCCACGGAAACGGCGCCGGCGATGCCGGCGGTGATCACGGGCAGTTTCCGGATGAAGTCGCGCCGTGGAACCGACGTGGTCGCGCCCATCACAGGGACTCCAGAAAGGCCATGATGGCCTCGAACTGACCCGGTGTCAGCGCGAGAAAGGCGCCCCGGGAGCCTGAAGCCTCACCCCCATGGAACTCCACCGCCTCTTCGATGCTACGGGCGCGGCCGTCGTGCAGGAGGAACATCTCTCCGCCTTGGAAGTCGGCTGCGAGGCCCAGGCCCCAAAGAGGGGCTGTGCGCCACTCCGACGTCTCGGCCACCGCGCCTTCGGTATAGCCGTCATCGAGCTCGGGACCCATGTCGTGAAGGAGGAGGTCGGTGAAGGGATGGAACTCCTTCCGGTCCAGGACCTCGATCTCCGAGGCCCCCGTGACCAGGGTCGGCACGTGACAGGAAGCGCAGCCGATCTGTCGGAAGATGATCTCGCCGTCCTGGACGAGGGGAGCGTTCTCGTTCCGACGAGGTGGGACTCGGAGTGTCTTCAGGTAGAAGACGACGTTCGCCACCGCGGCGCTGGTGACCTCGGGGTCGGCGACATCGTCGGCTGCCCGACTGCCGGCGGCGGGATTGAAGAGGTCCTCGGAGATGAGGTCGCTGGTGATCCCCATGTCCTGATGGTAGGCGCTCACGGTTTGATGGAGGAGATTGACCGTCAGGCCCTTCTTCCCGAACCGACCGATGTACCGACCGTCCACGAGGCGCCCGCGAGCCATGGGGTCCGGCGATCCAAGGCGTTCCAGGGCGATGGCTTCCTCGACGAGCGGTGTCGGGTCCACGAGCTGCAGGCGCCCCGAGATCCGATCATCGTCCAGGTCGAAGGGGTCCGCCATGTCGATGAGCGTCTGGTCGTCGACGGCATCGAGGAAGCCCAGCCCGGTAACCGCCGGCGGGGTGAGGGAAGCCAGTCCCGTGAGCCCGGCGGGGAGCTCCTCCGGCGGGTACCCGGGAATGGCACGGTGCTGCAGCTGCGGTCCCCCGAACTCCACCATCGGGTCGAAGCCCGTGGACGGGAGTAGTCGGCCGAAGCGCCGGAGGTTGAACACCGGGTGCCCCTTGCCGTCGCCGACGTGGCACTGCTCACACGAGGCAGCCACGAAGACGGGCCCCAGCCCGTCGGCCACGGAGAAGACACGTCCGAACTCCTCGTCACCCGCGAAGTGCTGCCGCACCTGAGACGCGGTCATCCCCTCGATGGTCCCGTCGAGAACGTCATCCTCGGAGGGAGCCTCGGGGGTGAGGAGATCGCATCCCGTCACGAACACCAGGAGTGGAAACGAGGCGAGAACCAGGGCTACGCGCACGGCGGCTCCGATTTTAGGTCGGCCTAAACTTCATGGGTTTAGGCTAACCTAAAACTTGGGTGGGGAGGTAGTCAATCCACTCGTCGTACGCCCGAGGGCCTCCGGGCTGTCTGCCCGGGGCCCTCTGGACGCAGGCGTCACCTCACCCGTTCGATGGCGTCGAGGGCCGCGGCCACCTCATGGGGCGCCAACTCGACCCGTCCCTGCAGCGCTTCCTCCAGCAGCCCGGCCGCTCGGCCGGCTTCGCCGGCCGCTTCCGCGATGAGCCCGGCACGGAAGAGGACGGGCGGCGGCGGGCCTCCGGCGGCCAGGGCCCGCTGCACCAGTGTCCAGGCCATCTCGACCTCACCCGACCGGTAGAGGGCCCAGGCCAGGGCGTCGAAGGCCCCCTGGTCCTGACGCGCCCGGAGGTCCAGGCGCGCCAGACGGACCGCCTCCTCTCTCATCCCCGGGGTCTCGGCCAGGAGGAAGACGAGAGGCCGGCGGAGCATGGCTTCTCGACGGGAATCCGCCTTCGCCGCGTCGATGAACGCCCGCCGAAGATGGCTGGCCTCGCCGGTGTTGCCCAGAGCCTCCTCGATGTCTGCCAAGGTCGGCATGAGATCCAGATGCGCCCCGTGGGCCAGGGCCTTCTCGTAGAGGTCCCGGGCGGCCTCGAGGTTCCTGTCGACGCCGTACGCGACGGAGGCCAGTCCCGTGAGAGCGGCCGGGCTCCCGGGCAATACCTCCAGGGCGTCCAGGTAACTGCGCACAGCGGCGTCAGGATGTCCCGAGTGGAGCTCGAAGTGTCCCAGCTCCACGAGGGCCCAAGCCCGGATGGGCGCAGGCTCCGCGTACGCCTCGACGTTCTCGACGACGCGACGGAAGAGGTCCCGGGCCGGCTCGGTGAAGCCGGCGCCGTCGATGACCCTGGCCCTGCGGGACAGATACGAGGTCGAGAGGGTGTCGAGGCTCCCTTCGAGGACGTTCTGCGCCCCGGCCTTGTCCCCGACGGCCCACAGCGCGTCGAACAGCCGATACGAAGCCGACTCGGAGGGAAACTCCTCGGCGAGTCGCCGGGCGCTCGAGAGCGCCGCCTGGAAGTCATGGTCGGCGAGATGCAGGGACGAGGCCGACCGAAGTGCGGCCGGGCGACCATCGTCCAGGCCGGCCACGATCTCCTCGGCGCGGTCCAGGTGAGCCGCGTCCCCGTATGCTCGAAACGCCAGCATATGGGCGGCGAAGAGACGCTCTTTCGAGAACGACTCGTCCGGTCTCGCCTCGACCCGATGGGTGAAGTGCTCGATCTCGTCGGTCATGGTCCGACGCTCCGGCACCGACGTGGTCAGCGCCCGGGTCTGGACGGCATCGTTGATCCACCGGGCCGGCTCCGCGTCCGCGGCGCTCAGCAGCGGGAGGGTGACTGCCCCTCCCGCTACCAGCGCGAGCGTGAAGATGGTGACACGCTTGCTCATCGTCCGCCTCAGCTGTGGGGCTCGGCCACGTACGGGAACTCCGCACGAAACGAGACGTCGTTGGCGTCGACGTTGTCACTCTGCAGAGACGGCTCGGCATTGATGACGACGAAGAGCGCCACGTCCGTGGCGTCGTCGGTCAGGGTCCGTCCGGTGAGCGTGGCGAACGACGTCGGTGAGGCCGCCAGGCTCACCGGGAGCTCGTCGGGTAGCAGGAGGGCCGCCGTACCCTCGGGGTCCGAGTTGGGAACCGCGCCGAGCACGGTGATGAAAAGGCCCGTGTAGTTGGCCACGTCGTCGGCGGGTGACGCCGTGTTGTAGGCTGTCTTGTCGAAGGGTGCGGTCCCCGAAGGGTGGTTGAAGACCGTGTTCAGAGCGGGGATCCCCTTCCTGTCGACCTGGGTGTACTGGAAGCGGGTGGCCGTGCCGCTGATGGCGGCCTCCACGGCCTCGGCGTTGTCGCTGGAAATGAAGAGGGTGGCGTTCTTGGTGCCCACGCTCGACGGCACGAAGGCGACGTCGAAGGTGGTGGCGGCGCCGGCGGACAGTTCGCCGCTCTCCGCGCCCTGCAGCTCGAAGTCGTCGGCGTGGACGCCGCCGATGGCGATGCCGGTGATGTTCACCGTCGCATTGCCGGTGTTCGTGACCTCGACGGTGATGATCTCGTCGGTCCCGATCTCGGGATCTGTGGTGGCGAACTCCGCCGCCGAGAGGGTCGCCGCGATCTGGCCGGTGTCGACCATCATGGGGTCGTCTTCGTCACACGCGGTGAGGAAGATGGCGGGAAGGGCCAGTGCGCCGAGGATCCGGCGGGCGGTTCCGCGAAAGGAGGCGTGTCTCATGGTTCGTGCTCCTGAGTGTCTGGATATCGTTGGGGAGGTGGCGTCGGAGGCCATCAGCGGAGGCTGGAAGCGGCCCAGGCGTAGAACGTCCCGCCGGCCTCGATCCCGAGGGCGTCGGCGACCATCGACTTGGGCAGCTGGACGACGATGGAGAGGGTGTTGAGGCCGGCCAGGTCGTCCATGGCGGGATCTTCGAAGGCGACCGTCTGCTCGTCGGGGTCGCCCACGGTGGTGCCGAGGGCGGCGCTGAACGCGCCGTTGAGCACGCTGGTCAGGCTCTCGTCGCCGAAGAGGTTGATGTAGAACGGATCGTCGCTGGGACCCACCCAGGCCATCATACCGTTCCCGGACAGGACGTCACCCAGGGTGCCCCGAAGCGCCGTGGCCACTTCCACCTGCGACGTCGTGCCCGTCATACTCGGGGCGACTGGACCCCGCACGGTGACCGTCTGGTCGGAGCCGGGACCGGCGGCGGCGACCTGGATGACGGCCTCGGCTACGCCGTCACGCTCCACATCGAGCTTGAACTCGTAGAGCCCCCGGGGGTTGAGTGCCGCGTTCGCCGTCGACTCGCCCGGCGTCAGGAGGGGTGACACGGTCATGATGAAGACCACGTCGTCGCCCTCGTTGAAGACGAACAGGTCGTTGATGTCGAGGTTGCTCTCGGTGGTGTCAGGAGAGTCGGCGTGGTCGGCCGCCCGGATGAGCGCCGTCCCCAGGCCGACGGTCCCGACCATCAGGGTCAGGGAGAAAAGGCCCCGCGCCCATCGGTTGAGTGCTGCCATGATGAAGACTCCGAATCGGTAGGTGAGTTGCTGCATTCACCCGGGGTACGTCACCCGACTCGGAATCGGATTGGATGGATTTCGAGAACGACCTACTGAGCCGCGTTCCAGGCTCCCACCAGGAAGGGTGTCGTCGTGGGCTGCGGGGAGCCGCCAGCCGGTTCCTCGGTGATGGCGCTCACGTCGTAGTCGTCCGCGAGGTCGGCGGAGAGCGTGACCAGAGCGTCGCCCTGCGGCCCCGTCTCGAAGGTGCCGAGGCTCACCGGTGCGTCGTCGCCTCGTATGCCCCACAGCTGGAAGGTCCGCCCTTCCGGCAGGGGTGGCAGGTTCTGGGCCGCCACCAACAAGAGGTTCCGGTCACGGTTCCACACCAGGCGAAGGGCGGGATCGGTGTCCCCCGCCAGGGTCGCGAATTGGACGTTGGGGCCCGAGAGCGCCGCTGCCATGGAGTCGAAGCGAGCCAGCGCCACCTGCGCGTCGCCAAGCGAGGAGCGAACGGCGTCGAGTTGTTCTTCCAGGGTCGCCGTCTGTCGAGTCAGGTCTCGATTCTCGTTGCCAAGCCAGAAGAGGCCGGCCACGGAAGCCGCCAGGAGAAGCCACGGCGCCACGGAGCGCTGACCGCCCACCCCGGGCGGTTTGCCGCCGTCTCCTGGCGGGGTGTCACGGTCTGGCTGTGCGCCACCGGACCGGCCTTCGGGCCCGATGTCCGGTCGGGTCCGGGCCTCACCCGCGGCAGACCCGTCTCCAAGGGCCCCCGATGCCTTGGCGTCATGCATCTTGCCGAGGACCCGCTCCTTGAGATGCGACGGGACCTCCATGTCCGGAAGGGCGTCGGCGAGGACGACGGTGGAGGCTCGCGCTTCGTCGACCAGACGGCGCAACTCCGCGTCGTTGGAAAGACGAGCCTCGAACGTCGCGAGTTCATCACCGTCCAGGGCGTCCAGTACGTAGGCGCCAACCATGTCGCGCCAGCGGGAGTCGGTCATACCGTCGCACCTCCTCCGACGCGGAAGAGATCCCGAAGCTTGCCCATACCGTCCCGGATCCGGGTCTTGATGGTACCCAGCGGTTCGCCCAGCCGGGCAGCGATCTCCGACTGACTCAGACCGTGGAAGTAGGCGAGTTCGATGGCCCGCCGCTGATCGGGGTTGAGGTGATCCAGCGCGTCGTCGAGCTCGTCACGGATCCTGGACACGTGAGCCTGGCGGTCCGGCGCCTGGACGGTGCCGAGTGGCACGGCAGAGCCGTCACGGTGCTTGTGCGCGGCTTGTACGTGGGCGTCGTGCCGACGGTTTCTCGACCGGACGTGGTCGAGAGCCCGGGTGCGGGCGATTGTGGCGAGCCAGCCCCGGAACGAGCCTCGATCAGGGTCGAAGCTATCTCCTCGCTCCCAGAGTTGGACGAAGACGTCCGTCGTCACCTCCTCGGCGTCGGCATCCCCGCCGACGATGGTCCGGGTCAGCTTGTACACCAGAGTGACGTGTCGATCGTACAGCGCTCCCATGGCGCGGTCGTCCCCTGCCAGCACGCGCATCAGCAGATCCGCATCGGATTCCGAACCATGCGGAGGGGGAGCGGTGGACAGGGGATGGCTCCGAACGTGGCGGGTGCGCTGCATGGACGATCTATCATAGGGGCCGGGGGCCTTACCCTCAAAGTCGGAGGCCGCGCATGGGCGCGACGAAGGGTGGGGGTACGGAGGGTACGCCCCACGCGCGCCCATCGGATTGCCGGAGTCTAGGGAACGATCTCCCGGATCACTCCGTCGTGCTTGTTCAGAAGGAAGAGCCGACCGTCGGTGCCGGTAGCGAAGCGGAGGTCCGTCCTCGACGTGTTGTCGAGCCCCCGAGCCGCTGTCGCGGCCTGGATCACCTCCAGGAAGGTCCTCTGCCCGGTCTCGTCCCGAAGGAGGACTCGCCGAATAGGGCTCTCTCCTCCCTCGGGGAGGTCGTCGGCGGAAACATGGAAGATCTCGCCGCTGGGGTAGTCCCCGAAGAGGAGACGGCCCCGGAGCTGGGGAATGGCGTCACTCCGGTACGCGACGACGCCGGTGATGGCGGAACGGTTGGTGAGGAGGGGGTCTCCGTGGCCGTACTCGACCACGGGGTACGAGACGTCGGGATCGCTGCGATGGTCGGAAAGGTCCAGCACTCCTCGCTCGATGAATCGGTAGCTGCCCTCCCACTCGTTCCAGCCGAGATCGGCCCCGGCCCACGCCAGGCTCAGCTCCTCGATGGAGTTCTGTCCGATGTCGGCCACGAAGAGGTTGCCGTTGGCGGGGTCCCATCCGAAGCGTTGGGGGTTCCGGACTCCGGTGACGTAGATCTCCCCACGGGCGCCGGCTTCGCCGACGTGGGGATTGTCATCGGGGATGCCGTACTGACCGTTACTCGCATTGGAGCCCAGGGGATCGAGCCGGAGAATCTTGCCGAAGACGGATGCCCGATCCCGCGACAGATCGAGGGGGTCGCCCCCGCTTCCACCGTCTGCGACACCCACGTACAGCATTCCGTAGTCCGCGTCTCCCGGGCCGGCGAGGGGGTTGAACGCCATGTGCCCGGCGTTGTGGTTGCCGAAGGGCTGCTCCAGGCGGAGCAGCTCCCGGGGTGGGCCGCCGTCGTAGACGGCTGCCGTGGGATCGGATGCCGTCCACTCGAGGAGGACGGTGTCGTGGGTGTCGTCGCCTCCGCCGGGAACGAAATCGGGCTCCGGGCCCGTGTCCTCGGTGTCGGACCACGTGTAGAGCTTTCCCTGTCCCGGCGCCCCCGGCACTGCGAACTGCGGGTGAAGGGCGAAGCTCTGGAAGCCACGCTCGCGGCCCGCCGATTCCACCGGCCTCTCCCACCGTCGATCGTTCAGGTCGAGGTACGGGCGAACGTCTCCCTCGTCGGTGACCGTGTGGAGAGGACCTCTCATGTCGTTCACGAAGAAGCGGTCGTTGGCCGGGTCCTCCACCATGAGCATGGGTCTGGCGACCCGACCGTCGCTCTCGGGCACGACGGCGAAGTCCACGTAGCCCACGACGATGACATTCTCGGTGGCTTCGATGGGCTCCGGGTACGGGTCGCCACTGGTCCGGCAGCCGGTGAGGGACAGAAGGAGCGCCGCCAGGGTGGTGAGACGGGATGCGAGCATGATCAGCGACCTCAGGTGGGACCGGAGTATTCGAAGCGGCTCCATACAGTGCCCGGTGTGCCTGCGTCTGTCCACGCCGATCGGGGAACCACGACGGGCGTGCGGGGCTTTGAAGCGTGACCAATCAACTTTGTCGCGATCCCACGGAGGCGCTTCGTCATGAAGCCCCAGAGCATTCTTCGTCCCCGCCGGCCTGTCCCCGAGCTCACCGTTCCCGTCGTTGGAGGTGCGAACTGGACCCTCGGGGAGGATCCGCCGCGGAACTTCACCATGGTCGTCTTCTACCGCGGGTTCCATTGCCCCATCTGTTCACGATACCTCGCCGATCTGGCGTCGAAGGTCGACGACTTCGCCGAGCGGGGCGTCGACGTCATCGCGGTCTCCACCGACGATGGGGAACGGGCGCACCGGACCCAGGAGGAGTGGAGGGTGGACGGACTTCGCCTCGGATACGGTCTCTCACTGGATCAGGCCCGGGAGTGGGGGCTCTTCGTATCGACCTCGCGGGGGACGACATCGGCGGGTATCGTGGAGCCCGACCACTTTGCCGAGCCGGCCACCTACCTCGTCCGGCCGGACGGGACCCTCTACTTCGGGTCGGTGCAGACCATGCCCTTCGCTCGACCGAGCTTCCGCGAGATTCTCGGCGCCGTCGACTTCGTGCTCGACAACGACTATCCCGCGCGAGGTGAGGTGGAGGATGGGGCCGAGATCCGCACCGCCCAGGCCGCCGACTGATGAACTCCATCGCTCTCCTGATCCTACGCGTTTCCCTGGGCTGGTTGATGGTCGTCTGGGGCGTGGACAAGCTCACCGACCCCGCCCACGGACAGGCCGTCGCCGAGTCCTTCTACCTCGGCCTGGGAAGCGGAGGCACCTTCCTCACTATCGCCGGCATCTTTCAGGTCCTGGTTGGCCTGGCGACGGTCCTCGGGCTCTTCCGACGCATCACCTGGCCCATCCTCGCCGTGGTCAACGGCATCACCCTGTTCGCCGTGTGGAAGTCCATCGTCGATCCATGGGGCTTCTTCCTCGACGGCGGGAATCTGGTCTTCTATTCCTCCGCAGTGATCTTCGCAGGCATCCTGGTGGGCTGGTCGGCCATCGAAGACGACAGCTTGGCCCTCGACCGTGCTCTGAAGCTCGACTGATGGCCTAGCCGGTGTTCTGGAGCCCTCGGGCGATACCGTTCACCGTGGAGAGGAGGGCGTCGAGGAGCGGGCCCTCGGGACGCCCCGCGTCGCGCCATCTCCGGAGGAGGTCGACCTGGAGGATGTTCATGGGGTCGACGTAGGGGTTCCGAAGGCGGATGGATCTCTGAAGGGTGCGTTCCGAATCGAGAAGCCGACTCGCGCTCCGGATCTCGAGGATGGAGTCGACGGTGCGATCGAACTCATCCTCGACGATGGAGAACAGGGGGCGCACGTCGGCAGGCACCAGGTCCAGGTACATGGCGGCGATGTCCAGGTCCGCCTTGGCCAGCACCATCTCGACGTCTGCCAACAGCGCATCGAAGAAGGGCCACGCTTCCGCCGCCTCCCTCAGCGCCTCGAGCCCATGCTGGCGCCTCGTCGCCTCGAGTCCGGATCCCAGCCCGAACCAGCCGGTCAGCATCGACCGGCACTGGGTCCACGAGAAGACCCAGGGAATGGCTCGAAGGTCTTTCACCCCGGCCCCGGATCGGCGCGATGCCGGGCGTGAGCCGATGGCCATCCGCTCGATGACGTCGACGGGAGTCGCGGAGCGGAAGAAGCCCTTGAAGCGCGGGTCCTCGTAGACGAGACCTCGGTACTTCGCCCGAGCCGCCTCGGAGAGCGCGTCGGCCATGGCCGACCACCGGGGCGGGTCGGGCTCGCGGCCGGCGGTGGCGGTTCGCAGCACGATGGAGCCCAGCATCCTCTCGAGATTGCGGAGCGCGATGGGGGCGAGACCGTACTTGGCGTCGATGACCTCTCCCTGCTCGGTCAAACGGAGCCGGCCGCCGATGGACGCCGCCGGCATGGCGGACACCGCTCGATGCACCGAGCCTCCGCCTCGCGAGACCGTACCGCCCCGACCGTGGAACACCGTCAGCGTCACGTCGTGGCGGTCCGCGGCGTCGGCCATGCCCTGAAGTGCCTGCTGGAGCGCCCAGCGGGCCGACGCGATGCCACCGTCCTTGTTGGAGTCGGAATACCCTACCATGACCACCTGTCGCTTGTCCCGACGCTCCAGGTGCGGGGCGACCACCGGGTCGGTGAAAAGGGCGTCGAGAACGGCCTCGGCCCTCTCCAGGTCCGGGACCGTCTCGAAGAGCGGGGTCACGTCCAGGGGAACGTCGTCACGTGTGCCGAGTCCGCCGAGGACTGCCAGCCAGAGCACGGTGAGAACGTCGTCCACGTCCTGGGCCATGGAGATGATGTACGAACCCACGGCGTCGGGTCCGTACGTGCGGCGGGCTTCGTGGATGGCCGAGAAGACGTCGAGGGCCCGAGCGGCCCGTTCCGAACGTCCGGTGCCGTCGGGACCCGCCGCTCCTCCAGCCGCCTTCCCATTCGCCGGATTCGCCGCAGCCTCCGACAGGAGTCGCCGGAGGCGTTCCGTTCGTTCATCGGCCGACCGCTTCGGCCAGTCCGGGTCGTCCAAAAGGTCGGCGACGACGTCCCGGAGCTCGCGGGCGTCCTGACGGACGTCGAGCACGGCCATGTGGAATCCGAAGGCGCGGACACGCCGGAGCAGCCGGGTGACCCCGAACAGTCCGGCATGCTCCCCGCCGTGCTCTCGAAGACTGTTCGCGATGAGGGCGATGTCGTCGGCCAGCTCCCCGGGGTCGGAGTAGCCGTCCTTCTCCTCACTCCGGGTGGCCTCCAGACGCGCCTCGACGAGCCGGAGGAAGACCCGGTAACCCATGCCCGCCATTCGCGCGGGGATGCCGTCGGCGACCTCGGGGAACCGGGCTGCGTACTCCTCCGTTCGCTCGGCGACCGCCGCGCTCCAACGTACTCTCGACGCCGACTGGGTGAGGTGGCCGGCGAGTTGGGAGACCTCTGCCTGGTATTGGCGCAGCGCCAGGGCCCGATGCCGTCGAAGGGTCTCGCGAAAGGTCGTCGCGTCGACGTTGGGATTGCCGTCCATGTCGCCCCCCACCCAGGAGCCGGGACGGACGAGGGGCGGGGACTCGCCTAGCAACCCGATCCCCGCCTGCTGCAGGGCCACCTCCAGTTGCTCATGAAGGGCCGGCAGGATGCGGTACAGAACGTGGGTCACGTAGTAGAGGACGTGCTCGCGCTCGTCGGCCACCGTGGGGCGGGCCGTGGGATGCTCCTCCGTCTGCCACGCCGTCGTCACGTTCTCGCGGATGACAGACCAGGTGACACGCTCGTCGTGGGGCGTCCGGGTCGGATCCAGCCGGTCGATGAGCTCCTGAGCTATTCGTTCCTGCTTGTCGAGCACCACGCGACGGGTGGACTCGGTGGGGTGGGCGGTGAAAACGGGTTCGACCCGGGATGAACGAAAGAGCTCGAGGATGCGTTCGGGGGGGACGTCGGCCGCAACCAGCCGTCGAACGGTGTGGGCCAGCGAGCCCTCGTGGGGCTCCCGCTCGTCCCGCATGTACTGCCTCCCCCGCCGGATGCGATGCACGCGTTCCGCCAGGTTGACCACCTGGAAGTACGTGGAGAACGCGCGAACGATCTCGGCGGCCTCATCGGCCTCGAGGCCCGACAGGACGGACTCCAGCTCGGCGGCGGCACCGTCCACACCCTCTCGGCGGCGGATCGCCCAGTGGCGGGCGCTCTCGACACAGTCGAACAGCGCAGCCCCACCTTGTTCACGAATGACGGAGCCGACGAGGTCGCCCAGGATCCGCACATCCTGTCGAAGAGGGTCGTCCTTCGGTGGGAACTCGACGTGCCTCAGGTCGGAGCTAGGAGACATCGTCTTCCTTCGGCCGAAGGGGCGGCCACATGCGGCGCAGGACGGGATGACCGTCGATCCAGTCGCGCTGAACGACGGCCGCGACGTGTGCCGCGACGAGTACCACCAAGCCGAACACGGCGAAGCGGTGGACGACGAGCATGATGGCCGCGACGTCCGGCATGACCGGCAGCAGGGGCGGTACTCCCAGGACGTCGAGAAGCTCGATGGGGTAGTCGTCGCCCACGGTGCGTACGTATCCGCTGACGGTCATGACCAGGAGCAGCCCGTAGAGGGCCATGTGCGTCGCATGGGCGATCCGCTGTTCGGTGGCGGGCATGTAGGTGGGAAAGGGCGGGGGTGAATGGGTCAGGCGCCACCCGATTCTGGCCAGGACGAGGACGAGGAGAACCACCCCCAACCCCTTGTGGAGGACGAAGAGCGGATCGGCCCACGCCGACAGCGGCTCGCTCGTCATGGCGATCCCGGCGGGGATCTGGATCACGACGAGGAGGGCGATACTCCAGTGGAAGAGACGGGCACCGGTACCGAACATGGGCTTCAGATAGCGCCACCGCTCGCGGGAAGCAAAGGAGACCTCGCACGCCTCGCCGCCGCCCGCATGCCCATCGAGTCCCCCGACGAGACCAGCGGGCGAGGTGGCCTGTGGAGCCGCACCGCCTATACTGACTGGAGTCCGCCAAGGAACCGAGGAGGTCCAATGACATCGATGTCTCGCGCACTGACCGGGGAACACCTCGCCTTCGACCTGCTCCAGCAGATCGCGGAGCTGAGGCGCGACGACGGCTACGTTCGAAGTGGTCGGGTCGGCAGGACCTTGGTGAAGGCCGGCTCCATGCGCATCACGCTCACGGTGGTCGCCGAAGGCGTCGAGATCGGCACCCACCACGCGACCTCGCCCATGACGCTTCAACCGGTGGAGGGCCGGCTACGCTATCGCCTCGGCGAAGACGAATTCGAGATCGGCCGAGGCCAGGTCCTCTTCTTCGGGCCGGGTCACGCCCAGGACATCCGAGCCCTCGAAGACACGGCGCTTCTGCTGACCATCTCGTCCGCCGAGGGGGACGACTCCGAGGCGTAGATCCGCCTTTCCGCGAGGACCGCCGAGGGAACACGTACCTTTCTCGGGGGTGGCGCACAGTCGCCGAACGATCCGGCTCGTCCTGGGTGACTCCCCTCGTCGACACCCTCCCTCAATCTCGATTCGAAACCCTCGCATATGAACGAATCGTTCGTCATAGGCCTGGTTTCCGTCGCCGTTCTCGGCGGTCTGGCTCAGTGGCTCGGTTGGCGGTTGCGTCTGCCGGCGATCCTGCTGCTTCTGCTGTTCGGGGTGGCTGCGGGTCCCGAGGGGCTCGGCCTCGTGCCCACCGACGCGATGTTCGGCGAGCTGCTCCTGCCCTTCGTCGCCATCTCGGTCGCCATCCTCCTCTTCGAGGGTGCACTCACCCTCCACCTGCCGGAGCTCGGCGAGCGATTCGGCGTCGTCGCGAAGCTGGTGACGGTGGGGACGCTGGTGACCTGGACCCTCGGCGCCGTGGCGGCTCGCTACGTCCTCGACCTCTCCTGGTCGCTGTCGGTCCTGGTGGGCGCCGTTCTCACCGTCACGGGTCCGACGGTGGTCATTCCCCTACTCCGTCAGATCCGACCGACAGGGCCGAGCGGGGCGGTGCTCAAGTGGGAGGGCATCCTCATCGACCCCATCGGCGCGGTCCTCGCCGTGCTGGTGTTCGAAGGACTCGTGGACGGCGGCGCCATGCCCGCCGT